>JAHKKF010538544.1:0-21167 GCA_019740295.1 Labeo calbasu
ATACGTTAATAACATATATAAAATCCCCACAGTTAACATAGTTAATAATCAACAATATGCTATACGGTGACTTTTATATAGTATTTTATGAAGCTACCATATATGCCAACTATATATTTATTTATATATGCAACATTACTAAAATAACATTCACATAAATCAGTATATTCATATACTGTATATTTTTGTAACCATTTAAATACGTTTACCTTTTATATCATATCAACATGTATTGACAGGTTTTAGAATAGACATACATGCGTCCACAAATGCATTACACATTAGTGTTCTCACGATACCAAAATTTTAACTTCGATACGATACCCGACTAAAATATCACAATACTACTGCTGAACCGATACTGCGAAATCAACATAGAACTGGAAAAGTAATTGAATAATAGATGATCCAAATGGAGATCATAGTTATTTTATCTGTTAAAACAAAGCATTTCATCCCCCCTTTAAAAAAAAAGATAAATTAAATAATAATGATCACATGCCAGTGCCACTACACAGGATTATGGTGAACAACTAGTGAGCCTACATGTATGTAGAGATCTTTGCTATATTGGTAAATTAGCTTAAAAGATAAAGCCAAATCTTATTTCATGATATAGTCATTTTATTTCACAACAACAATTTATATCATGACACAGTCATTTCTTGTTATTTTATCTTTGTTATTAATAATAAGAACCTACAAGTAACAAACTAAAGGACAAATACAATAAAACAAAGACACAAATGAAATAAAGAGGGCCCTATGAAATCTGTTTTGTTTTTTCCTAAATTCTGTTTTAATTTTTACATTAAAAAAAAAATTATCAAAAAGCATGTCTAATTAATTGAAATCACGAAACTTGCAGAATTTAACAGCAATTTATTAAATGTTTAACAAAAATGACATGTTTTAATGGCCTATGAAATATGTTTTAATAATTCTTCTCAATCTTGGTTTTCCATTAATTTTCTGGATTTTATTTTTATCGTTTCATTACATTTTAATAATCAAAAGCATGTCTAATTTATTTATAAAGGATAATTAGATTTGATAAAGAGTTAATTCATTATAGGGTATTTATTTCTTTTTATTTTTCCAGAAATACTGTGTTGTGCATTTACAATTTTCTGGCAACTAAATTCTGGTAAATATTCCTTAAAACACTGTTTTAATAGTAGTAGTAGTAGTAGTAGTAGCAGTACTGTCTTTACATTGAGTAATAATAATATATTTCTGACAGTCAAGTTAAACCTAACTTTTATTTTGACGGGTTGCTGTGAAGACCTTTAGGCTCTTCATTATATGAGGATAGTTTTCCACAAAAGAAACGGTAAAATGCTCACGAAGTGACTGTGAGCGTCACCGTATATGTGTAGTAAACAAAACAGAAATACGGCTCTTATTAAAATGCATTCTTAAAATACCGGTATGAGTAAAATGCGGAATTGTACCATTTTTAAAGCAGGGTATCGTGATACTTTAAGTACCGGTATATCGTGCAGCACTATTACACATACATAAACATACTTATTTGTATGGGCCATATATATATATATAAGAAACTGTTTCAGTTTGTAATATATGCCTTTACTTTACACGACAATATATTGTATTTCATATATGGAAATTTTATTTACAAATACTACATTTGTGCATGGGAAAATAATGTTTGCAGTAAGAGGTTTAATTAAATCAATAAATTTGTGTTTAAATACCATGAAACCTTGCATTTACAGCTGTATTTAAGTTGTTGTTAAATGGTTTCTGATTTTCTTTTTAGAGTGCAGGTAACAAAGGCTGGAAATGGTACTGACGTACCATGCACTTTTAATTAGAAATGAAGTATGCCTTCCAATCATCATTATCCAAATTCACTCAAATTGGAATCACAGTTCCGCTCTGCTCACAGTAATGGCTGACCTTTCTTGGTAACTACAGGTTATTATTTCAAGGGTTGAGAATAGTGTTTTATCAGAATAAATGAAGGCCATTCTTTCCTTTCTGCAGGCACATGTCTCATTTAGTTCTCATGTTATCCCAGTGGAGTCCAGAGAACTGCCGCATTGGACCGGCATAGCTGTCGACTCATATTTGTCTTCATTTATTGTTACGTGCATTTAATAACACTCAGCAGGGAGACATTAACTGGCACTGTTAAATACATCATCATTAGGCCATATTAAGCAGAAGAAGCTTTCCCTTAATTTCATAATTACAGACATGGGACTAAGGTATAGATACAATATATTCTTAAATCATTCTTTTTTTTTTCCCCACACATCTGGTAAAAGAAACACAAAGATGATGTTTAGTTGATGACAGTGCCTAAATCGCGAAGATAATGATGTATTTAAAGGAATTAGTTCACTTCCCGAATAAAAATTTCCTGAAGGTCCAAACTGCAGTTTCAATCCAGCATTAAAGGGTTCTACACAATCCCAGCCGAGGAAAAAGGGTCTTATCTAGCGAAATGATTGATTATTTTCTTAACAGTAAAAATGCATGTACTTTTAATGACACCAGCCCGACCTTATGCATTACGTAATTGTGTTGGAAACGTCAGCTCTTTGCAACGTGATTACATAATACGTGAAGACATGCATGCGCATTGCAGAGGTGGTGGAAGACGGATATTTGAGGTTACATTTTTTTTAGAAAATGACAGATCGTTTTGCTAGACCCTTATTCCTTGGCTGGGATTGTTTAGCATCCTTTGAAGCTGCATTGAAACTGCAATTTGGACCCTTAACCCGCTGATAGTCCACTATATGGAGAAAAACCCTGAATGTTTTTTCTCAGAAAAAAAAAATAAAAAATTTCGACTGATGACAGAAAGACATGAACATCTTGAATCACACGGGGGTGAGAAAATTATCAGAATTAACAGCTTTACAGTATTTTATCATATCATTTATCATTATCCTTCATCAGAACACAACAGGTAGTCAAAAGCAATGATAAGATGTGGAAAATGTGATCACATTTTGTGTTAAGGACTTCAAAAGCTGCATTTTGAACAAACAAACTGTTTATGGAGACTGCAGGTCTCGCCAGTAATACATTATATAAGACTTCAAAACTTAGCAATACTTTTAAAATGGAGAATGTTATTCTACACTCTGGAATATGGCTCCACATGCAGTTGTACACTACCAGTCCAAAGTTTTTGAACAGTAAGATTTTTAATGTTTAAGGCTCACCAAGACTGCATTTATTTCATCCGAAGAGAAAAACAGTAAGATTTTGAAATATTTTCACTATTCTATTGTAACATTATACACTATACCATTCAGAAACTTGGAATTAGTATATATATTTTTTGCTATTATTTAGCAAATTTTATTTAGCAAGGATGCTTTAAATTGATCAAAAGTGATGATAAAAACATTTATAATGTTACAAAAAAAATCTATTTCAGATAAATGCTGACTTTCTATTCATCAAAGAAACCAGAAAAAAAACTACTTAGTTGTTTTCAAAATAATAATACATGTCTTTTTGAGCAGCAAGTCAGAATATTAGAATGATTTTTGAAGGATCATGTGACTGGAGTAATGATAGGAATAAATCACAGGAATAAATAACATTTTAAAATATATTCAAATAGAAACAGTTACTTTAAATAGTAAAAATATTTAAACATTTTGCTTTACTATGGATCAAATAAATGCAGACTTGGTGAGCAGAAGAGACTTCTTCATTTAAAAAAAAAAATTGGTACATGTCCCAGGTACTGGCATGGGTAATGGTATTAAATTATTTAAATTAAAATATAGTCTATTAGATTCAATCATTATATTAATTGGTAAAAGCAATTAACAGCAAAACAATCAGTTTGTCCAACAGGGGAGAGCTGAAGGTTAAAAAAAATAGTCATTTTTGCAATTCGATTTAATGATTCCAGAGGCACAAAAATGATTCTCTTAACTCTTAATGAATTCATTGGGGCTCTGTTAGTTCTTTCACTACTCTATGCGTTTGGCCATTGTGGACTAGGTGAATCTGTAAGGGTCTAAGTTTCGTTTGTAAAATCATTAGTATCTATTAGTTTTCAATGAACAAAAATTAATTACAAAGTCTACAGATATTCCATTTGTAGGGAATGCCATGCCAGTAATTAAAGTATTTTCATGCCCGCCCATGACTGAAATGTAGTTTTAAATATTCTCAGCCCTAAACAGGACATTAAAACAAAATGTGACCCTGGACCACAAAACCATTCATAAGGGTCAGTTTTTTGGTAATTGAGACTTATACATAATCTGAAAACTGAATGAATAAGCTTTCCATTGATGTTTGTTAGGATAAGACGACATTTGACTGAGATACAAGTTTTTGAAAATCTGGAATCTGAGGAATCTGAATATGAAAAAATAAATAAATAAAATAAAAAAATCTAAATATTGAGAAAATCACCTTTAAAGCAATGTATATTACTGATCAATGAAGTTTTGATATATTTACATTTGGAAATTTACAAAATATCTTCATGGAACATGATCTTTACTTAATATCCGAATGATTTTTGGCATAAAAGAAAAATCAATAATTTTGAACCATACAATGATTTTTTGGCTATTGCTACAAATATATCCATGCTACTTAAGACTGGTTTTGTGGTCCAGGCACACAAATAGACTACAATCAGTTACCTTACATGCTGTATCAGTGAGAAAACATCCGCTTCCTGTGGGGTGAATAAGCTGCGATGTGGACCACACTCTGTGCCATTTGACTGCTATGCCAGTCTAGGCAAGCCCTACAATAAAATAATAATAAAAGAACGTCAGTCACATGCTGCAGGCTATGTATTCCCGGTTGTACATTTAAAATAAATGGACAGTTAAAACTCAATTGGAAAACAGGCAAAGACAAAAGAAGATGGGAGTGATGGGAAGTGAAGCAGATTCAAGAAAACCGAGTATTTCTACTTTGGGAAATGAATAGCAGTGTGAAAAGATGTCAAGTCTCAGTTGGCTGAAATGTTCAGTGCTGCTTTCATCTATCTAGAGTCCAGGTTTAATATGCACAAGGGGTTATTAAGAGGCTGCAATGGCAAAGTGAAAGCATCAGCCCTCCTTCAAAGGTTCTCCAGCTTTTTTTTGTTCCATCCAAATTACACCTGCCCTGCCATGCACGTCTGAGCTACGTAGTTAATAAAAGTCTGCCGAGAGCCACCCGCCGCACAGCGAGCGTATGAGGTCGAGATTGTCGCCGTGGAAACGTCAGATAGCAAGCACCTGTTCCTTCCCTGGAGAGGGGCGACCGAGCCCCGTCCTCTGGGGAAGGTGTGGCGATTCCTTGGAGTGTCGTCGGCTGCCAGATTCAACCCAACAAAAGAGCCGCATCTGATACTACCATCATGCTCCTGCTCAGCTCTGCGGGTGAACAATGTCAACAAACCATCAGAGCTGACGGCGCTGATACACATGCTTACCATGCAAGACTTCCAATTGGGAAAACTTGGTGGTAGTAGCTCAAACAGGCAATTCTGAAAAAAACAGAAACAAACATTAGGCCAGAAACATACTGTTCAAGTATACTTGAATGCTTGGTTGTTTTGGTTTGGTGGTGGAGTTACTTCCAGATGTGAAACAGATTAACTTTACCTACCTTATGCTGGAAGATGTTTGCCTGCCTAGCAATAGCGATGCCAAGGTCAAGAGTGCAATTCCCAGGTAATGCACATACTGATACATTACATTCCTTGAATGCTAAATGAATAATGTATGGTTAACTCCATTAACCTCGTCAAAGATCATGTCATGACATCCAAACCTGGAATACAGTTCAAATGCGAATCACTATAAATCTACAGTAGACAAAACTATCATTTTTGTGTTAAGCTCATTCGAAGCTAAAAGAGCGCAGCCAAGTGTGGATAAAATGACATGTGGACACACAAGGTTGAATGGAGATGAAATGTATATTTGCGCTGTTGTTTGGATGGCCCACAAGTATCTCATATAGCACTCAGCTCAGGTTCTGCTACCAGTCTTGTCATTAGTTCTAATGAAACCTATGAAATCTCACAGCTTGCACATTCTGTAACATTTGTTTTCAGTTGGCTTTTTGAATTCCAAATATTAATGTGTCACCTAATTTAATAATTAATCATATTTCCTCATTGTTTAATAACCAACCATGGCCTGAGTTCTATGAAAAGAAAAAACAATGATTCCAACATATGAGAGGGCAGCTTATGGCTCAAGTCAAGTATTCAGTTCTGTAGTCTAACATACCTCTAAGTTCGACTGAATCACAAGCAGCACATGTTATGTAAAAGATTGGAGTGAGGTGGTTTAGAGGGGGGGGAGATGTGACGTCAGCTGAAAGAGATGGCAAAATGATTACACTTTGATAAAAATGATGAAGACAAATTGCTTTTCTTTGAAATAACATGCCCGACGAGACCAGGAAATGTGCATTAAGAAGCCCATTTGGATTTCAGTGCTTCTCAAGCATAAACATCACAAATAACAAGCTACTAAATGCTGGCTATTAAATCTGTTTCTGGAAATGATCAGTCATGATTAATGTTGCATGAATGTCTTTCACGACTGCCGTTTTAATATTATGCGAGGATCTGCAAGCCTATCATGAACAGATGTTTTTGAATGTTATGCAAATTTTTGCAGCTTCAGCACCTTGAGTAGGTGTAAGGTCCTGTTTTACCGTGGCATATCCTCACGGCCTGAAGGATGATAAACAGCCTTGGTAAATATACATTTATGTAGTCTTCCAGCATGTGATACTTAGTCTATGTGAGATATATAATTAGTTTAATAGATAATGTTATTTATAACTTTATCAGACATACATAACGCATGCTGTAGTAGTCTAAAGATTATTTAATTATACCAAGAGGCATAATTCAAGTTCTGATTTTAAATACAAAAAATAATCTGTCTCAGTGGAAATCATTAAAAATTACTAAAATTATTATATTCATAATGAAGTCTGAACCTAAAAATCACTGGACTGGAGATAAATGATCAGTGCAAGACCTTTAATTCAACAGGGCATCCCCGAGAAAAGACTCAATCTATGTCCAGCCAACAAATGTCAATATAAAAACCGATAACTCATCATAAAAAAGTGGATATTGCCATAATTTTACATCAGTGAAAAAATACATAAATACATGCATGGCAGTTTGAATAGTTTTTTGCAGAAGAAATGAACTAAGCTATAAAAAAATAACATTACAGTTTGTTCTGACATTTTGCAAAAGGACGGGTGACTCTGTAATTTCAGATTTTACCAGAAACGACAGATGCCCTCCACAGTCCCGTTGTGCTTTTATAAAAAAAGGGGAATATGAATTCTAAACATATGCACTTGATGTTCTTGATTCATGCGTCACTGGACAACATTAAAGCAACACACCGGCATATATGAACGAGCTGCAGCGAGCATAACAGGGTTGACGCTTGCAGAATCCAGTTAACGTCCTATCCAACGAAAAAGAATGCATGTCACAGCAAACCTCTACAGTTATATGTATTCATGCAAAGCTAGAGTCCGATCGTTGCGTGCCAGTTGTGCAAGCCAGTTCTCCAAATGCGTCTCGTCACACGTCGGAGTTGAGGCTGAGGTTGGCTAGCCGCGGGTCTGTGTTGATCTCGTATCTGTAATGGTATCCCTCCATGTGATCTCTGCACGCGTCACGGATATTGTACATCCACCTCTTGATGCCTTTCCTGTTAAGGTAAAGGACCAGAAGGAAGATGACCCCAATGAGCGCAAGTACCATGCCCAAGAACACATAGGAGGGCTCCAGTGCACGGTCCAGACCATCTCCAGCATTGTCCCAGCACAAGAGCTGCGATTGTTCCAGGTGTAAAAGTGGGACGTTTTTTAGTTCTGCTGGGCCAGCACAGGTTAGGTTCAATCCGTCTACCACAACCTGATGTCTCTCCAACCAAATCAACATGTCCTCAATATTGCAATCACAGCGCCAGGGGTTACCTGCAAGACTGACTTGCAAATCAGGAATCGAACTGAGCTTCTCCAGGGTCACGTTGTGTAGGACTTTCAACGCGTTGTCTCTTAAGTTCAACACTTTGAGTGCCCGATTCCAAAACGTATCATTCCTGATTGTAACAAGGGAGTTGTTCCTTAAATCCAAAACGGTGAGGTCCGACAAATTTGTGAATATGCCTTCTGGAAGGAGCACCAGGTCATTATTGGACAAATCAAGATGGGAAACCTTAGTTAGGCTGTGTTTGAAAAGATCTGCAAACACACCAATGTAGGAGTGATTGTATAAGGATTTGCTAAGGTTTAGAATATCAATCTTGTTGTCTTGAGGAAAAGCCTCAACACTGAACTGTGAAATCCTATTGTTGCTGAGATCAAGTAAACGCAGACTTGGCAAGTTTTTAAACGCCATGGAGTCCAATTGCTCCACTTGGCTTCCAGACGCATAAAGATGTGTTAAATGTTCCAACGGCCTGGGGAAAGATTCATTGTTCAGATTCCATATATCGTTTCCACTGATGTTAAGTGCGGTGATGTTTTCGGGAAGGGGCTGTGGGATGGATCTCAAGTTTTGGCTAACACAGTTCACTACCGTGGTTTCGCACAAGCACTGGGCGGGACATGAAGCTAAGGACGAGCAGGAACACGTCAGGAAGAGTAAAACACAGAGAGTCAGGTTACACATGTTCTTTTGTTTTCTTTGAAGATGAAGTAAATGGAATAATCCAACATCGGACATTCTGAAGCGATATAAATCAAACGGCGGGAAAGTATTTCTCTCCACAGAGATGAAAGGAACGTGCTCACGCTTCTCAAACGACTGTTTCACGTAAAATCTCACATCTTTTTGTTTGTTCCTTCTTTCAGGATACCTCCTTGGAGTTTTAACTTCTCAGATGCAGTAGAAAGCGATCCGAGAAGCGTTTATTTTGATTCCGCCACTTTCGCGTTTATATCGTCACTTCTTTTTCAAGTCCTGAAAACAAAAATGAGTCTCTCCAAAAGTACGGTTCAATCGGTCCAATCCTTCGACCTGATTCTGTCCAAAAAAGCCCGAGTTTTTATTAAAGTTCCTGATATTTTAAAAAGACACAGTAGATCCACAAACCTATAAACGTGTCTTTTCCTGTGTAATGTTCGGGGCTCGGCATCTCACTGTCCCGCTGCGCCTGCCTGCGCTGCTCGCTGCAAATGATTCTCCCCCGCCGCTCCCTGAATCCACACTGAGCGCTATTTACTGGACCGTACCATTATGATCATACAGGGAGCGTCAAGGACCACACACGATACCGCAAGATCCAGGAGAGTTGGGAAGTTTTCCAAATGGTGCATTCTTTTACTGGAATGCACAGGTCAGTAAACTCAGTCTTGATTTGAAACTTTATAAACATTAATTAAACTAGCCGAATCAAGTTTTGACACAACCAATAAACACTAGGTGTCATAACATACACTACCAGTCAAAAGTTTTTGAACAGTAAGATTTAAAGAAGTTCTGCTCACTAAGCCTGCATTTATTTGATCCAAAACACAGCAAAAGCAGTAATATTGTGAAATGGCTTAATATTTAAAATAACTGTTTTGTATTTGAATATATTTTAAAATAAAATTAAATCCTGCGATCAAAGCTGAATTTTCAGCATCATTACTCCAGTCTTCATTGTCACATGATCCTTTAGAAATCATTCTAAAATGCTGATTTGCTGTTTAAGAAACATTTATTATTATTATTATTATTATTATTATTATTATTATTATTATTATTATCATTATCATCATCATCAATATTTAAAACAGTTGAGCACATGTTTTTCAAGATTCTTTGATGAATAAAAAGATCCAAAGATCAGAATAATTATAATTATAGAAATTAATACTTTTATTTAGCAAGGATGCTTTAAATTGATCAAAAGTGAAGATAAAGACATTAAACTATAACGTTACAAAAGATTTCTATTTCAGATAAATGCTGTTCTTCTTTCTGTTCATCAAAGAAACCTGACAAATTCTACTCAGCTGTTTTGAACATAATAATAATAATAATAAATGTTTTTTGAGCAGCAAATCAGAATATTAGAATGATTTCTGAAGGATCATGTGACACTTAAGACTAAAGTAATGATGCTAAAAATTCAGCTTTGAAATCACAGAAATAAACTGCATCTTAAAATATATTCAAATAGAAAACAGTTCTTTTAAAATAGTAAAAATATTTCAAAATTGTACTGACTTTGCTGTATTTTGGATCAAATAAACGCAGGCTTGGTGAGCAGAGGATACTTCTTTAAAAAACATTTAAAATCCTGCTGTTCAGAAACTTTTGACTGGTAGTGTAAGTACTATATGTATTTAATAAAGGTACACGAATGATGTTTTGTAAGACATTTTTTAAAAATAATTCTTCTTGCAAGAATAAATACAACTAAAATAAAGAAATAAAACAATATACATAACTGTTTTCCTCTTACAAACGGGCATACAAATTATTTCCCATGTTTGTTTACAAACTTAAAGATTACACTCGGAGTCTTATTTTTTTACATGACATTACCACACGCTTTTCTCTATCTATCTATCTATCTATCTATCTATCTATCTATCTATCTATCTATCTATCTATCTATCTGTCGAAGAGTCATGTGACTCATGTGTCAGGTATGCCCTGTAAGCCCCGCCCCTACTTCGTTGACGCAAGAGAGGGGACTCCCTTGCCAACTCTTCATGTCACTAGCAACCAGTATACGGTGGAGTCCGTCAAACAAGTCATCTGCGTATATCATAAATAACTGGAGTGTTTCCAGTAAAATAAGACTCATGCTTGTGTCACAAGCGCAAACGGTGAAGTCCTTTACACGCCGATCCGTCCAATGACAAATAACGATACAAGTCTGCCAGTTGAACTGTCCAATGAAATGTAAGGATACATGCACGATGGGCCAATCAGAATTCGTTTTACTCGTGTGTCGGCACTTCTGGCTCTTACTTAACCGACTAACAACTCTGCTGCAACATATTTACTGCAAAACATCAAGGTTTCCTTTAAAGATGTTTCTGTGGATCTGCCGCATAGGGGGAAACACAAACATGACCTTTTCTTTCATCTAGCGTCAGGTGAGCGAATGATATTAGCGAGTTGTTTTTTTAATCTGGCGGTGTTTCAATACATAGTTCAGCCCAATATGGTTCATAAATATGATGATGATGTGTCAGTCACCCAGAACAGACTTCATGACAGATCTCACTCATTATTATGTCATATACACGATCGGTTCGTGCTTTAATGGATTCATTATTTCCACTTCAGCTTGATCACAGTCTGTAGCTTGTGTATGTATATGTCCCTGACTGATATTACATTGAATGAGAGAGAGGTTTGTCGTTTCCAGATGTTACTAAATGGTTTGAACAGACTCGTTTGCTCAGTTATTTGAGATTTTAAAGTTTTAGGATTTAGGATCACAAATTTATCATTAATACCAAAAACTGATGCAGTAAGACTTAAGGCTAAAGCCATATTTAGCTGATGGTGGAGGTATTTGGAAGGTGTCAAACTACAAGTGCAGCACTTCATAATGCTGAGCTGGTTCTTCAACTATGCTAGCGTTTATTGTTTTTAGTCTTAACTAGTATTTATTTATGTGTTTGTTTGTTTATTTGGATTGTTGGATGAAGGCTACATTAACACTGACTTGGGAACATTGCATTATTCCATAAGCATTTATGTATGTATGTATGTATGTATGTATGTATGTATGTATGTATTTATTTATTTATTTTTAATTCTTACTACTGTTGTACTGTTTTATTACTAATTTATTTTCTAATGCCAATATGACCATCCATTGAATAATATTTATTACATATTAAAACTATGATAATCTCAAAGTCCACTGTTGAATATTGCTAGTAGACAAACTAGCCAGTTTAAAGTAATGCTTTATTTTGTCAAACCTTTTATTAGTTATATATTATATATATATATTTTGCTTTTTTTACATGAAGGTTGCATTATTACTTGGAAACGTTTAATTATTTTACTACTTACTACTGAAGTTTAATTACTTTTCTGTTGCCGTTGTTGTATATATTTAATGTTTTACCCCAGACCCAATTTTAAAATATGACCATCCATTTGATAATATTTCTGAAACATTAAAACTATTAGATAAACTATTGAGTTTAAAAACAAGTTTTTTGTAAGAATGGCAAAAGAACCAAAAGTGTTTATCACTATAGAAAAGCTTATCTATATTATGTACAATTTTACACACCTAAATCAGAACTAATTTAAGTGCTTTATGTGGTTTTCAGCCTAGTAAATTTTGGTAAAAGTTTGGTAAATTTTCAGTGTAGTCTAGTCATGAAAAAAGGCACAACAAAATCACTTTGTATGATCTTTGTATGATCCGCTTTGGTGGAAATGTTGTTTAATGAAGTGCATATTAATGTGCCATTCTTTCTTTCCAGGCACCTTTTGCAATTATGGAGGCTTAAATGGTGGCGTGTTTTGGGGGGAAGGAGCCTTTCCCCTCAAAGTGGATGGACTCTTGAATGGACAGTACAGATTTGCCTTTTGTAAAATAGTAGTTAACTTATTTTTTTGAGAAACTGGAATATATTTGTATGTTTTTGTACAGAAAAAATAGTATTTTCTTTGATGCTAATGATTGTGCCAAAGCTTCTGTGGAATGTGTTGCCGACATGGTGGATTGAGATGAGCTAGATCTTCACTCTTGGGGTCGCTAGGGTGCCGTGGAACCTCAACACATGCACAATTCTAGCGCCCCGAATTCACAGAAAGGCTGAACATATTCCTTCTTTTTTGTTTAATTTACTTTAATTTATTGCATTTGTTTCGCAATTTCATTTCTATGCTAGTCAGAGAAATTTAAGCACAAGCTTGTGGTTGGAGGTGGGTGTTTTGGGCTTTTTGGGGTTGTAACTTAACAGGTTTGAAGCTAAAATGAGTATGGGAACCCCAGACTGCACGCCAAAGTGCCGTTCTGTGAGGCACGCCGAGGAAGTGATCGCTGCTTTGACTAGTGGTTCGGAGGGCCGCCTGCGAGGCTTCCTGTCTGTCCACTGTCACAATGCAGCTACCCTGCGGGATGAGTTTGGACGCACGGCTCTGCACCTCGCGGCCTCTCTGGGTAAGCGTGACCTGCTTCAGTGGCTCCTGGACAGTAAACATGCCGACATGCTGGCAAAGGACAAGGAGTCTGGCTGGACCGCACTACATCGCAGCGCTTTCTATGGGCAAATTCACTGCCTCATGGGGCTCATCAAGGTACTGGTTCATAAATATGAGTTTTTGTTTTGAAAACACAGTAAAAACAGTAATATTGTGCTGCTAATATTTTTTTTTTTTTTAGTTTAATATATTTTAAAATGTGTTTTAAAATGTCTCTCCTGCTCACCAAGCCTGCATTTATTTGATCCAAAATACAGCAAAAGCAGTAATATTGAGATATATTTTTACTATTTAAAATGACTGGTTTCTATTTAAATATGTTTTAAAATATAATTTATTCCTGTGATCAAAGCTGAATTTTCAGCATCATTACTCAAGTCTTCAGTGTCACATGATCATTCTAATATGCTGATCTGCGCAAGAAACGTTTCTGATTATTATCATTGTTGAAAACAGTTATGCTGCTCATATTGTGGAAACAGTAATATAAACTACTGTTCAAAATTTGGGGTAAGAATAAAAAAGGAGAAAATAAAACTTTCCGTTAGCAAGGATACATTCAGCTGATGACAGTAAAGACATTTATAACATTTCAAGAAATTCATATTTTAAATAAATGCTGATCATTTAAACCTACTATTCATGAAGTTATCAACAAAAAAAATGTATCACAGTTATGTTTATCTGAAAAAAAATCTGATAAATGCAGACTGTAAGAAACTTCTTTTCAAATACAATTATTTGTAATTATTCCAACCTTTTTGACTGGTGGTGTACGTTTTAAAGCAATTTAATGAAGTAAAACTTGAAAAAATTAAATACAAATTCATTTTGGTGCATCTAGAGGCACAGAAATGGCATACTTTTTTATATATATATAATAGAAACAAAAAATTAGCTTTTTTTTTTACATTCAAAACTCGTTGGTTTGCAACTGTCATACTAGTCATAGACCACTTTTGTTAATTTGGCCAATTAGGCATTGCAGTTATGGGCCAGTAATCTCAAAAATGAGCAAATAATGATTAATTTGCTTGGGTGATACATGAGTCAATTACTGTTGAGAACAACTGCAGATTTTGAAATCCAGTGGACTGTGGAACGTGAATCATCATAAATGCTCTTTTCCTCCCCATTTCATTGGTTTATTGGTTTGTGTGATTGCCTGTATATGTTTATGTTTCAGCGTGGTGGAGCACTGTCCATCCAGGACAAAGAGGGTCTTTCCGCCCTAGACCTCACCATGAAGGATCGCCCAGCTCATGTTGTGTTCCGAAACACTGGTAAATATTATGGATTCATTTCCCTATTAATATGTATGATGGTTCCAGTGCTAAACAAGTGTTTGTGCTAACCATTAAATGAGTTGTTCACCTTAACATTAAAATTCTGTCCGCATCTATTCATCCTCACATCATTCCATCCCTCAAATGTTTTTTTAAAGTGCAGACTTTTGTAAAATGATGATTCATTTAAATTTTTCCATGCGTTAAAGTGTCCAGAGGTTGTCATGCTCCAAAAATTACCATAAACACCATTGCATTAGTACATATGACTAGTAACTATGGCGTTGTTTTATATAAATGTATGCTTGATTATCTTCCTCTCTGCGGTTGTACTTTTGCATATTTACACTTGATGCATAACATCAGTTAAGAGACATGTCAGAAGCAGTAGTGTTTGGTTTCATTGATCGGTCAAAACAAAGTCATTCATCTTCATGCTCTAATATTGAATATGTGCACAAGTGAATGAATGACAGTCTTGTGGTGTTTTTGAAGCCTTGTAACCTTGAGTAAAGTAGAAGCATTCTTCAAAATAAATGTTTTCAAACAAAGGTTTGTAATGACATGATAGGGAATAAATGAGAGAGTGTTTGTTTGTTTTTGGCTTAAACCTTAAATCATTGAAAAACAATCCATTTCTGCATCCAAGCACGCTATCAGATCCCAAAAGCAAACAACAAACGGTGTTTATATACACTCACGCTGTGCTGTAATGCACCTTGGTCAGGTTAGACACCATATTAAATTTAAGGTGAATGAAAATGATAGAGTAGAGTACAGACTTGGACCTGTCTACAGTATTTGTTTCCTCACAAGCACATAACTCACTTTATGATCTCTGATCTCATCGCAGACCCTACTGAAGTGTACACTTGGGGAAGCAACACAAATTTTAGTCTGGGACATGGAAACCAGGAGAGCAGACACCATCCTGAGATCGTGGACCTGTTTTCAAGGTCTCGGATCTATGTGAAGCAGGTATATGTTGTTCAGGGTTACTATAAATTTGAAAATGTCAGGTTTTTTTTTTTTTTTTCATATGGCATTTTCTGTTTCTTTTTAAATTCTTCTTTATTATTTTTTATTTTATTATTATTATTATTATTATTATTATTATTTATAAAGCAATTAAAAAGTGTTCCAAAGTGCTGTGCATTTTCAAAAAATAACCGGCCAGATCTAAGTGGTAATTCCATTCCAAGAATAGAGAGTAGTTGAAATAATTTTTACTGCAGGATTTCATCTTCAGAAGCTTATTTAATATTCTCGACATGGTCATCAAACTTCTCTGCATCATTTTACATCTATCTGGATTCTTTTCTGCTGATGAAGCACATAGTGTTGTGAAATCCTCATCTGCAATGCAATTCCCTGAGGTTTGTGGAAGCTAGCAGGGCCTAAAACTCCCCAGGGTTACTTACTTATTAGAGGACGGTAAAAACAGGGGACCTGCGAGTGTTGCCTTGATAACAGGCTCCTCACAGGGAACCTCCTTCAAAACAAAAATCTCCAAGGGTCCCAGCAAACCATCCGAGGAAACTCAGACCTCTTTGTTACTCTGTAAATTGTTCTTAAAAACTCCCTTGAGGATGAAAACTACGTTCTTGTTGATGAAGAGAAGCTCTTTGTGTTGGAACTCGTGCAATTTCAGTGAGCTTCGCTTCTTTGGCATACGTGACCCTGCAAGATCGACTCATGCCAACATCATGCTTTAACGCTGTATAAGTTTCCATTTTTCCGTGGTCATAGCGGGGACTCATTTGCATTTTGGATGGATAACCAACATGTGCTCATATGAGGATGGGAAATGTGATCCAGTAGTGTTGCATGATCCCATTGTCAGCCTTTCATTTGGGATTTGGACATTTTTGAAAGGAGAAGCCCCAAGTGGATAAGGGCAGATCAAAATGAGTGCATTAAGCCAAATCTGTCAGCCGTTTAAGATGATGGAAAGTCCCTAGAGATGCTTTTTACCCATGAGAAGACACTTCAGCAATGCATTTAATTTTTTTTGTATTGTTCAGTCGTTGTGTGTGCTTACATTCGGCTAATTAATTTCTGAAGTGCAGGGCAGTCCTTTAATTTTACAATGCTCATTGTGATGCCGGATCTTGTTTCCTGACCCTTTCATCGGCTCTCCAATGCCCCCTTACATAGAAGAAGAGCGCATTGTGACCCGCCACGCTGTTCTGCAGATGCTTTCAGTTAAATATTAAAATATTCATTCAGGGATAACAGCAGCAGATTAAATAAGCGCCGCGAATGCGTGCGTGTACGGCAGCCAGAGAGAGCGGCTGCCAGTCAGCACAGCGTTTGGACGCTTTACAGAGCATCTCTTGCTTCTTTTTCAGCCTTGAGGAGTGTGTTAAATTAGTGATGATGTTGACCTTGGCACCCCTGCTCCGCTGTAGTCGACTCCGAGCCAATCCAGAGCTGGCATGCTTTGCAGAGAAAGGGCAGAGCTGTCATGGCTAAAAGTCAAGCCCTCGTGATGAGCGGGACGCAGCTGGTTCGTTCTGGCCTGCTGTTATTCTGTCCAGGTCTCAGTTCTTAATCTACCCGTAATCTCCAGTGATATCATATTTACAGTGGCCTCAAAAGTATTTGCTACACTTAAAGACGTCTAAATGTTGTTGTGTTAGATGTCTCTGTTTAAAAAAAAAAAAAAAAAAAAAAGCCAGAAGGCTGAAAAGTGAAAGGTTCTGAGAAAAATATCTTTTGGGTTTTTTATTATGTTGCTTTGGTGTGTTTCAGTGACTTTTAACCAGCTTTTCTCAAAGGTTGTGTAAACCTACAGCAGCTGAATCAGTCAGTAACTTGGCAGTGTGTTTGTGTGCATGAATTTACCTCCCAAGCAAACAGATTTCTCACTGACTACCATATAAGATTTATTATAGGATGAAGTCATAAACAAAAGACATTTATGGATCACATTCTACCAGCCGTTCTATTTATATTACTATTCAAAAGTTGAGGATTGGTAAAAATATATTTTATTTTTTGCAAGTATTTGATAACTTTATAAAGCAGAGATGCAGTTAATCAAAAGTGACATTTAAGACGTTTATAATGTTGCAAAACGTTACTATTTAAAAAAAAAACTTTCTATTCATCAAAGAATGTATCTTGAAAAATGTATCATATTTAGTATGATTTCTGATCATGTGACACTGGAGTATTGATGCTGAAAATTCAGCTTTGCGTCAAAGAAATAAATTACATTTTAGAATATATTCACATAGTAAACATTTATTTTAAATAATATTAATAATATTTCACAATATTAAGTTTTTACTGTATTTTTGATTCGATTAATGCAGCCTTGGGCTCATAAAAGGATGGCAGCATATGTTGGTTTCAGAATGATCTGATAAAGGCATGTTAGTATACAAGATGTTACACAAAGACAATCTTTGATGCCTTTTTACGTTTGTACATACTACTAAAAATTAAGAAAATAAATATTTAATTGACAATTAAAAAATAAAATAAAAATAAAAATTTGAATAATTGTCAGTCAGTCTGTTACACCAAGCTTTGTTTAACTTTTAAAAGTGCATTTATCATTTCAAACCAAATATGGTTTTATTTTTGAAATGATTTGCTTGAAAAGTTTGCTTTTGCTATGTACTGTAAGTGTCGCTTAAGTGTACAAATATTGGAAATATGACAATGTTTATCTATGCAAACATGGTCCTGGATGAAGATGGTAACGCTGTTGTGTTTCTCTGTCTGTTAAGGTGGTGTTGTGTAAGTTCCACTCGGTCTTCCTGTCCCAGAAGGGTCAGGTGTACACGTGTGGACACGGACAGGGCGGACGACTCGGACATGGTGATGAACAGACATATCTGGTAAGGCACTTTGGTGTGGTTTTGACGCATGTATTTCTGCATCTGTTGTCTTTCTAAGCCTTGGTGTCCACGTTTTTATCAAAGGTCCCCCGGATGGTGGAGGGGCTTTTGTCCCATCACTGCTCACAGATCGCAGCGGCCCGAGATCACACTGTTGTTCTGACAGAGGAGGGGTACGTCTACACCTTTGGGCTCAACACTCACCATCAGCTGGGCTTGGCGCCTCCTCCTGCTTCCAGCCAAGTTCCCAAACAGGTCAGTCAACCTGGATTTATGCATGACGCTACTACTAATGCACCAAATTGAAAATTCTATGTCTAGGTAAATCCGTAAATTGCATTTTTTATGTTATTGACTACAGGTCACATCTAAGTCCCTGAAAGGAAGGTCCGTGATTGGTGTTGCGGCCGGCAGGTTTCACACTGTTCTTTGGACCCGCGATGCGGTGTATACCGTAGGATTAAATGGTGGACAGCTTGGTAAGCTGCTCAAAAACTCAGATCTGTTTATCACATACAAATAAACAGATTGTTTAACTGATCTAAAGTCTCTCAGGTGTTCAGCAAATCCTCTTCATGCAATTTCATCAGAGCATCTGCTTCATTTGCCTCTTCCCATATGAAAACTTGTGGTCTGACCATTGTGATACATTCAGGTTACCTGCTGGAGCCCAACGGAGAGAAGTGCGTGACTGTTCCTCGACAGGTGTCCGCTCTGCACCACAAGGATTTGACCATCTCTATGGCGGCAGCGAGCAATGGGGCCACTGTGTGCGTGACCGAAAAGGGAGATGTCTACCTGCTGGCAGATTATCAGTGCAAAAAACTGGCATCCAAGTGAGTGGAGTTAGGAGACGAGGGTTTGTCATTATGTTGTCTCAGCGATCCAGATTTCGTTCAGTCGAACGAAGATTGATTTCATTTCATACCATCTAAAATATTGTTTTAGTCATTCTGAAATGCCTGAGCCGAAGTCTGTCATCAAAATGATTTGGTATAATTACTTCCCACAACTGTCTCACTCGATTGCGTCAGGCATCCGAATGCAAGATAACAACATTTCTTATTGCATTTCGTCTGCATGCTCTGAGGCACAAGTAATTTAATTTATGTAGTAAACAAGAATCGCAGGCTTCCCCATTTCAAGCAACTTTTTATTTTATTACTGATAGTTTGAGCTAGTTTCCCAGGAAGTGATGGTTTTGTTCTCTTCAACAAAAGATAGAAGCGGTGCTGTATTCACAAATATTTTATGCAGCAATCAATTTCACAATTCACAACTTTGGATGGAAACATAGCCTCTGTTAATACCTTTAGTGCTTGTGTTGCCCTCCAGACAGTTGAACCTGAAGAAAGTTCTAGTGAGCGGTGGTAGTTTGGATCATCGCATTGATCCTCAGCTTCTACATGATGGTGGAGGAGAGAAGCTGGTGATTCTGGCTCTAGATGAAGCTGGAAGGGTGAGTGATACGAGACACTGAACTTTAATCTCATTTGGACACATGCACATCAGAAGCAGTAATAGGGTCAAAACATTGCCCAAGAATACCTTGTATAACAAAGTTTAAGATAAACTTACATCAAACCCAAAACAGTCTGTTTGTATAGTCAACTCATTTGTCCTAAACATTCAGATACAGTTGAGGTCGAAAGTTAACAAACATGTTGCAGTGTATGTTAACATAAATATTAATTATTTTACCAAAATAAGAATGACCATACAAAATGCATGTTATTTTTTATTGAGTACTGACCTGAATAAGATAATTCACATAAAATAAATTTCCATATAGTCTACAAGAGAAAGTAATAGTTGAATTTATAAAAATGACCCCATTCAAGGTTTACATACGCTTGATTCTTAATACGGTGTTGTAACTTGAATGATCCACAGCTTTTTTATTTATTTATTTTTTTTTAAGTGATAGTTGTTCGTGAGTCCCTTGTTATTTGAACCCTTTCCAACAATGACTGTATGATTTTGAGATCCATCTTTTCACACTCAGGACAACTGAGGGACTCATGTGCAACTATTACAGAAGGTTCAAACACTCACTGATGCTCCAGAAGGAAAACCGATGCCTTAAGAACCGTTGGTGTAAACTTTTGAAGAAGTTAAATTTACCCTGATCTTCAAATTCAAAAGTTTTGGCTCTTAATGCATTGTGTTTTCTTCTGGAGCATCAGTGAGTGTTTGAATCTTCTGTAATAGTTGCATATGAGTCCCTCAGTCGTCCTCAGTGTGGATCTCAAAATCGTACAGTCATTGGAAAGGGTTAAAATACACAAAAATGCTGAAAAACCAAAGAATTTGAGGGACCTGAAGGATTTTTCTGAAGAACAGCAGACAGTTTAACTGAACAACTATCACAAAACAAAACAAAAAAAAAAAAAAAAAAAAAAAAACACAGCTGTGGATCGTTCAGGTAACAACACAGTATTAAGAATCAAGTATATGTAAACTTTTGAACGGGGTTATTTATTTATTTTATTTTTTTAGAAATTCAACTATTATTTTCTCTTGTGGTTTATATGTTAAAGTCTTTTATGTGAAATACAGGTCAGTACTAAATAAAAAATAACATACATTTTGTATGATCCCTCTTATTTTGGTAAAATTAATATTTTGCAGATTCTGCAAGGTGTATGTAAACTTTTGACCTCAACTGTACACCTGGTTCTCCCTAAAAATGCTTGTGAGGGGTTTGTCACAATGCATGTTTTAATAATATTTGTTCTATTACTGAAATGAGTTTATCACTCAACAGTCAAATGAAGATGCTGTCTTGATATTCACAGGGGAACATCAATGCTCAAGTGAGCACACCATCGGTCTGACGCCCATATGAATATA
>JAHKKF010538544.1:21217-60735 GCA_019740295.1 Labeo calbasu
TCCATCTTTTCACACTGAGGACAACTGAGGGACTCATATGCAACTATTACAGAAGGTTCAAACGCTCACTGATGCTCCAGAAGGAAAAACAATGCATTTGAATCTATTTTGTCTTGTGGGAAACATGTAAGTATCTTCTTTAGCTTCTGAAGGGCAGTACTAAATGAAAAAATATCTTCATTCTGTTCTTAATGCATCTTTTTTTTCCTTCTGGAGCATCAGTGAGCATTTGAACCTGCTGTAATAGTTGCATATGAGTCCCTCAGTGTGAAAATATGGATCTCAAAAGCATACAGTCATTGTTGGAAAGGGTTAAAATACACAAAAATGCTGAAAAACCAAAGAATTTGTGGGACCTGAAGGATTTTTCTGAAGAACAGCAGGCAGTTTAACTGTTTAGGACAAACAAGAGACTTGTGAACAACTATCACTAAACATAAAAAAATCATTCAGGTATTAAGTGTATGTAAACTTTTGAATCTATCATACAAAAAAGTGACTTTGTGAGCTAGACTGTCTGGTTCAAACTTTCTTCTGCTAAACAGAAGTCTGTACTAAAAGTAACAGCGACATGACATGATAGACAAAGGAGTAATCAGTGGAAAACAGAAGTGATGTGATGTAATATGAGGAAAGGAAAATGAACTCACATCATTTCGTATTTCCTCATCTGGATTTTTCTCTGAAACACAGATATTTTTGCATTCATTCATATAGTTTTGGCCTCTAAATAATGCATTTTCATAAATGTACCAGTATTTATTTTTTTTTTAAATAAAACTGTAACGTGCCATCCAGTTCTGGTTCCCTTCCCAGTCCTCCCATCTCTATGGTGTTGATATTCCAGAATCCAGGAACAAATTCTTGCTTCTGTCTCCTAAGTGAACAGATCCTTTCCTGCTGCCTTCTGGAAGAGATGACGATCAAATAAAATACAATAATTAAAATGTTGGTGATTAGCTATTTGTTGACAATCACAGTATTAAAGGCATAGTTCACCCAAAAATGTAAATTCTGTTATTAACTACTCACCCTCATGTTGTTCCAAACCCGTAAGACCTTCATTCATCTACGGAACCTAAATTGAGATATTTTGATGAAATCCAAGAGCTTTCTGAGCTTTTTGGTAGCTGCATTGTTGTCTATGCAGGGTCAGAAAAATATCTTAATTTGCATTCCAAAGATGAACGAAGGTCTTATGTGTTTGGGATAACATGAGGATGAGTAATTAATAACAGAAATTTCATTTTTGGGTGAACTATCCCTTTAAAGGTTGAAGACATTTGACATCGTTATAGAGACTAAACAAGTGCAAGTCATCATGCAGCATTTTCAGAGTAAATATGGGAGGATAAAAAAAATAAAAATCCATCCCAGCTGTTAATACCAGACCTTCTTCTTTCGTCTCTCTGCAGCTGAGCCAGCTTGCATCTCTCTGCTTCTTCATCATCATCACTGTCATACAGGTGAAACAGCACTGACAGATAATCAGAGTCCTTCAAAACCAGGGCACAAATAACACAAGCACATCTGTTCAAGTCCACAAAACCTGAATATATTCAGCATTTATTACTCATAAACACACACTTGTATTATTAATTTACCTGACTGGAAATGTAGTCAAGATAGTCATCTACTGATAGTTGACACCTCCACCACTGAAACCAGGCTCTGTATGCTTGAGCGGTCGCGTTCACAGGCCTCTTCCTGTTCGCAGCCCTCTGTGTCCTCTCTCTGCATTTATGCAAATGAATTAAAGATTATATATAGTTTTGTGGTGTGAAAGGACCACAAATACACATAAAATAAGAAAGAAGAGAGAACCTGTGGGATATGCAGTATAGATTGGGCATTCTGAGTGTAGGGTTGATTAGTTTGTTATTAATCACTCTTTTTGGGTTGAATGTGGCATTTTTCAGGGCAGGCTCAAACCTGGGGTCCTTTAAAAGATCAAAAGCAGCATTGAGTGGGATGTTATGATACTTATAACCTGTAAAACATCTACATTTGAAAATACTACAGCTAGTCTGCAAGCCCTAAATCAACTTACCTCATCAAAGTTGAAATACTTTGTTGAAATACTTTTGGATAACTCTTCGAAGACTTTGCTTAATTCCATATTTTCTTCAACAAAGTTCTGATCCATCAGAGCAACTGTTGCTGAATCAATCTAGAGTTTTAGAATGATTATATAGGTAAGTCCAATATAAAATAACTTATATGTGACCCTGGACCACAAAACCAGTCTTAGGTAGCACGGGTATATTTAGCAATAGCCAAAAATACATTGTATGGGTCAAAATGATCGATTTTTCTTTTATGCCAAAATCATTAGTATGTTAAGTAAAGATCATGTTCCATAAAGATATTTTGTAAATTTCTTTCTGTAAATATATCAAAACTAATTTTTTGATTAGTAATATGTATTGCTAAGAACTTCATTTGGACAACTTTAAAGGCAATTTTCTTAATATTTTGATTTTTTTGCACCCTCAGATTCCTGATTTTCAAATAATTACATCTTGGCCAAATATTGTCATATTCTAACAAACCATACATTAATGGAAAGCTTATTTATTTAGCTCTCTGATAAAAAATGAATGGACCCTTATGACTGGTTTTGTGGTCCAGAGTCACATATTTTAGTTTTTAGTTTATAAATGAGGTCTGGATAAAATATGCAAATATATAAAAATATACAATAACAGAATATTAATGATTTTATATATATATATATATATTTTGGATAAAGTTTTGTAAAAAATAAACTGAAATAAAATATAAAAATTAAATGAAAAACTAAAATATTTTAGAAATGCTGCCCTGGCAATTAACTGAAATAAAATAATCTAAATTAATACAATTATTAAAACTAAAATGTTAATAAAATGAAAAAAATCCCAAATAAAAACCCAAACAGAAGTTAATTTTTTGTTTTTATTAAATAAAAAAATACTAAACACTAAAAAATAAATAAATAAAAAATGAATGTAATAATAATGTAATATAATATAATATAATATAATATAATAAAAATATATTTTTTTCCAGGCTCCTATGTTTATGTTCAGTTATTTCAAGGCTTTTGCATCTGAATTCTTCATATATATATATATATATATATATAAAATTCAAAGTATTTATAAATACTATAACTGTTGAAAACAGAGTACCACCTCTTTAGTGAGGTCATTGTAGACTGGTGGGTACATGCTGAGTTTGATGGTCTCCGGGAAAATCCTATCGGACACTCGGGCCGCTGCTGTGCGCATGATGGTTTGAGGATAAAACGCCACACTGACCACGTCTCCTTGTGGATGTGGAGGTTTCTCCACAAGAACTTTGTGCTTCTTTGTTTCCTCCTCTTCCTCCATCATTTTCTAGACAGAAATGTCCATCTTTAAAGTCTAATTTGCAAGTGGCATAGTCAATATGAGTTAAATTCTGTATGTACTGTACCTGTAGTTTTTGTTTAAGCCTTTGGAGTCTGCCAGAACTATAGCAGGTCTGGGACTCTATAAGCGAGCACAGATCTGTCTCACAGTTACCGTCATCCTCGTAAACACTCTCTTGTAATAATCTAAACACACATACACACAAAAGTTTCAGTTCCGCTTACTCTTGCACATGGACGCCATAAATAGTATGCTGTATGAGTGCTTTGTAACAGGCCAACCTCTTTAGATCCTCCCTAGGACTGATGCATTTCTTCAGGCTGGAGGTAGGATGTGTGGACAGTGGGACTAATGGGGTTGGAGGCCGATTGAGTAGCGTTATCTCCAGCTCCTCCAGGAGTGTCTCCCTCTGTAGGTCAGGCATGGAGTGACATTCCTAAGAGGGCAGGAGGATATGATATAAAATCTACATTCAACTGTTTGAAAATTTGCATTATGGAATTTGTGCAATTGTATAGATTACAAAGTCCCTGGTCACCTTTATTTTGAGCAACAGGTTTTGACGGGGACTCTGATCCTGCTCTTGATTCAGTGTATTAGACATACTGGCTGTAAAACAAGGATAAATTCACAAATTCAGTGTCCTGATGCCACATCCTAAATTATAATCCATCATTTTAAAGGGATACTTCACAAAAAATAAATATTTACTGTACAACTTACTTCCATCTTAGGACATTTTAAAGAATACTGCTACTGTTTTCAACAGTGCTATAGTAACTAATGTTAGCAGTGATTTTAAATAACAAATAACAAATGTCAGTGGGGTCCAAATACAAAGCACTGTAAGGTAAAAAAACCTTAATTTTACTTTAATTTACATTTTTAAATTATGTTTTTAGATCTTCTATTGTGTTCCATACAGGTGGGTGAGTATACAATGACAGAATTTTCATTTTTGAGTAAACTATCCCTTTTTGTATCTGTGTATCTTGCCGTACATTGTGTGTCTGTCTTATAGGTGATTGGCTCCATGTTACAGGGAAGGAGGTCATAAACACGTTGCAGATCCAGCTCTCCGAATTTCTCCTGAATCTGTAGACACAGAAATGGTTTAATATGGCCTTAACGTCTCTTTTTACAACTTGCATACACTACCAGTCAAAGTTTTGAACAGTAAGATTTTTTATGTTTTTAAAGACGTCTTTTTTGCTCACCAAGCCTGCATTTATCCAAAGTACAGCAAAAACAGTAAAAAATAAATAAATTATTTGTAATATTTAAAATAACTGTTTTCTATTTTGAAATGTAATTTATTCCTTAATATTTTGCATCATTACTTCAGTCACACGATCCTTCAGAAATCATTGTAATATTCTTTGCTGCTCAAAAAACAATTATTATTATTATTATTATGTTGAAAACAGCTGAGTAGAATTTTGTCAGGTTTCTTTGATGAACAGAAAGCTCAGAACAGCATTTATCTGAAATGGAAATCTTTTGTAACATTATAAATGTCTTTATGCTCACTTTTGATCAATTTAAAGCATCCTTACTAAATAAGAGTGTTAATTTCCATAATTATCTTTTCCAAAAAAACAAACTTTTGAATGGTATAGTGTATAATATTCCAAAGATTTTTATTTCAGATAAATGCTGATCTTTGGATCTTTCTATTAATCAAATAATCCAGGAAAAAATATGTACTCAACTGTTTTAAATATTGATAGTAATAATAATAAAAAATGGAACAGCAAATCAACATATTAGAATGATTTCTGAAGGATCATGTGACATTGAAGACCAGAGTAATGATGCTGAAAATGTAGCTTTGATCACAGGAATAAATTACATTTTAAAATATGTTCATATAGAAAACAGTTATTTTAAATAGTAAACATATTTCAAATTTTTACTGTTTTTCCTGTACTTTGGATCAAATAAATGCAGGCTTAGTGAGCAGAAGACGCGTCTTTAAAAAACTTTTGACTGGTGATGTACACACAAACGCACCTCTTTGAGGTCATCCTCCATAGCTTTTTCCCATGGTGTGGCCGTCATGGACCTCTCACTGTTATGTAGTCCATTTGTAACAGGACTTTGTTTGTGTCTCCGTGCAGCTTTGATTCCGTTGACAATCCTACATCTTATGGAGCGAACATTCAAGCTGTAAACAGAAATAGTCACAATCTGCTGTGAATGAGTACCGTCATGTTATGTGACTACACTGTGATCAAAGGCTGTTAAGCTCAATGCAGGCCAACTAAAAAGAGTCACACTTACAGACTGGTGCAGTCAATAGCCAGCTGAGCTGCCACCCTGCTGCGATTGACATGGTCGCTGAAGACACCTCGCATTCGTAGAGTCTCCATCAGGTGCAAGGATTGCAGAAACAGCTGCTCGCAGATGTGCAGAACCTCACTGAAGGTTTGGCGGTGGAGCTGCAACTTCTCTGCCTGGGTCAGTGTGGTGTCCGCAGATGGGGTTTTCAGGTTTTGCCAGATCAGACCCAACTCAGAGGTCAACACTGCAGTCTGAATGACAAAAGCAAACAGAAAAGGGGTTATATCATTAAAAAAAACAGAGTGTTTGCTTTTGAACGTGTTTGAGACTGACCAGAGACTGTCTGTCTTCATGGCTGATGGAGTAACGGTGTGATTTCTGGATAATTCTCTCATCCAGCTGTTTGCACAACTGTGCCAAAGAGGTTGGAATGCTTTCATCATTCTTACAAGCTGAAGACACTGATCTAACCTCCTTAGACCTGTCTGAAGAAATTTGTAAACGAGCAATACTGTAATATTGATGTCAAAACTTTGAAAATGAATTAACCAGCTTGTGAAGAAAGTACTAACCTGTCATCCTGCCAAAATTGACGTTCATTAGCTGTGAAAGAGGTCTCAGAAAGCTCTGAACCTCTTGACTGTAGACCATCATTTGGAGGTCCTCAAGAAGCTGTGTGTGCTTGTTCTTTCCCCAGTCATTCTGAAAATATTGATGTTTAAGACACTACATTAGAGAAATGTTTTGCTATCTTATGTACTAAGCTATTTAATTAGTTTAACATTATATATGTAAGCTTTAAAAGCATTTTCAAGCCAAATAATAATTAAAAATAACTTTTGGGCTTCACAAAAACTTCTTAGCATTCATTCAGCAACATTCAAAGTTCAAATTTTAAAAAGGCTTTTCAAGTTTAAACCTGGAGCAAATGAACATAACACTTAAGTGAATGTAACTGATTTATGTCACAACAATACGAGCAATAAATGCTTTTACCTGCTATTGTGTACGATCATTTGAAGTTTAAAAGCAAAATAGTGACAAAAAAAATATTTGTCGAATGTAATAAACTTTCTGAATAGTTCCGCCTGCACGCCGTAATCCTAAAAGCCTAAAACAAGTCATGTTGCCCTGGAAACTCCGTCAGGTCACGCACGACGTCATTGCGCAACTTTGGAATTGACGCCGTATTATGTAATGACATTATTAATAACTTTTAACTTTTGTGTTCATTTCAAACACTCTTTAAATAAGCTGTGAAAGAAAAATAGTCTTTAAATTAACATGTTTGTTAAATAAAAACTGTTGAGTTTTGAAAACAAAAACACAAAGTATACTACTCATACGGTTATATCTCAGTCTAATATGGTGTACATCTACAAATACCAAGTGACAGAACCCACCTAGCGAATAAATAAACGTACTGCAGTTTAAAGTCTAAATAACTCTGTGAATAGTAAATAAAACCCTTGAACAATCTTATGAAATGAGCAGGTGCCTCCTGTATTTATGTCAAATAGGATATGATGAACGTTTACGGTTCAGAAATTAATGTTCTTAACAAATGGGATACGGACCACCAAAAAGTACTATCTGACCTCTAAAAACAGGCGTTACCTGTCTTATTTTGTCTAATAAAATGCACTGATATTTTCTACACAGAGGAAGCGTAGATGGGTCACAATGCATGTATGAAAAATGAAACACACAGCACTTCCGTTTACATTAGCCCCTGTCATCCGGAAGGGTGGTACCTGTTCAACTTCTGCAAATACGTCTTCTGTCGTCTCATGCCTGTAAAGAAAACAACATGGATATGAGAGAGCTCTGCTGGAGAGCTGCGAACAGTCAGTCCTCGGCCATTTGATCTATTGGAGTTGAACCGACGTAAAGACGCGGATCTAAACCGCACCTGAACTATATGCGCCGGTCAGGTAAACGCTGAACCGAGACTATTCACCGTTTGGACACTTTTCAGTGCAGGTAAGTGATTTTAAGTTCGTTAAGCCATTTGCAAAAGTTACAAAGCATGAAATCTTGAGGGTTTTGTCGTATTAACTTGGCTTCGGAAGCTTTGGGTGCGTATTATTTACGGACAGGTGGGAAATAAATGGACGTTCTGGCTACATTGTGGCTTCTTGAGTAATAGCCAATGTTTATGTGTATATTTTGTGTGTGTTTGGATGTTTCTAAATTAAAAAAAAAAAAAACTAAAGTTTGTAAATATCTAGCAATACAAACTTGTTTTGCTTGTATTTTGAAACTAATGTTTTAAAAAGTTGATTTTTGGGTACATCTGACCTCATTACTAAACTCTCAAAACAACTAAATATATAAGTAAATTAAATAAAATCAAAATATTTTGTTTATTATTTTAAAGGTGTAAAAGTGTAAAGAAATATAAAGTTTATATATATATATATATATATATATATATATATAATTTAATTTAATTTAATTTAATTATTATTATTTGTTTTAATATTTGACGAGAAATTCGGTGATAAAACAAAGTCAGAATTCTAAAAAATGACTAACAGCTGACATATAATAGAATTGTCTAACTTTAAACTTTAAAAAATAGATACTAATCATCCATCAAATAAGTAAATAAATAAGTAAATTAAAAGATCTAATGAGTGAAAAGATCTAATGAGTGAACCAAAACAAAAATAGCTTTTTTGGGATCTTCACACATGTACCAAGTCATTCCTTTATTATTAACAATATCATATGCATATGTTTGGAAAGTGATGAGCTTTCCTTTTGTTACCTAAAGGTAACACAGTGCAACAGAGGGTTAAAGGAACTAAATGAGGGAACACCGAACATAATTATTAAGTACCCCATCTACTTCTCCATCCTTAACCAAATCAAACTCTTTAGCATTTTGTTAATATTGTTCCTCTTGTCAATTCATAATGAATTTAGTAGTATTCAGAACTTCCTTTATGGGAGTGCAATATCAAGACGCCATTCAAAATCTATTGAAAAAATCCCCACTAAATCTCTTGATTCATGCCAGAATGTTTAATCAGAAGAAGCGGCCTCAAGTTTCACAGCCTCTTTTTAATTTCTGCATAAGTATCAGCCGTTACAAAAACAACTTAAAATGTGTTTTTAGCGTAGACTGCACTAAAACGGTGGTGTTCGCGCTTGGCTGTCATTGTGCGCAGTCATGTTGTCGTTTATTTACAGAGGTAACATGACCTCGCTGCTACTGAGCTTTTTAAACTGAATACCCACATGCTTTCTATTTTCCCACGAGCACCTGCTTTGATACCAGCGATTTGTGGACTTGGCAGCGGCCTGAAGGCTCACATCTTGTCACATTTGTCATTGTGCTGCTTTTGTGTTTAAGATTTATTTAAGGTTTTGCCCTAAAAATGTGTGGAGTGATACTTTTATTGTTTTCTTTTTCAGCTTATCCATCTCAACACCTCTTTTTTAATAGACTTGGCAGATTCAGCTTATAATTACTGTATGTTCCTCTCTGATAGCTGCCAACCTCCAGACTAAATCATCTGTCAACAATGTAACTATTCCTCTTTTTTTTGCTCCATTATGATAACAGCTGACCAAAAGCACAGTATTCACCATTACTACTTCCTCCGACCCCCTCGTTTTCCAGCACCATGAGTGGTCAACCAAGGAGGATCCGTCTGAAGCCTTGGCTCCTGGCACAGGTGAATTGTGATTTACTATGCATATTTTAATTTTATAAGCCAAAAAACAACATTTAAAGAGATGATTCACCCTCATGTTGTTCTAAGTAAAAGTGAACAATGACCATGTACCGTCAAGCACTATAAATAACTAAAAAGCACCATAAAAGTAGTTTTATGACCTTTATTATGCCACATGTATCGATTCTTGTATCAGATGATGAATCATGACACAGCATTTTTAAAATATAAATATAAAAAAACTTGGAATATAGCACAAAGGATGGAAAAGACTACTTTTATGATGCATTTAAAAAAGTTACCTCAAAGGCATAGTTTACCTAAAAATTAAATTCTGTTAATTAGTCACCCTCATTTCGTTACAAAACCATAAGAACTTTTTCCGAAATCTGAGAGAGTTCTGACCCTCGTAGCATCATAAAATTAAGGTTGAACCACTGATGTCACATGGACTATTTAACGATGTCCTTACTACTTTTCTGGGCCTTGAATGTGATTGTTGCGTTGATGTCTATGCATGGTCAGAAAGCTCTTTGATTTCATCAAAAATATCATAATTTGTGTTCCGAAGATGAACGAAGGTCTTGAGTTTAGAATGGCATGAGGGTGAGTAATTAATGACATAATTTTTTTGAACTTTCCCTCTAAATGGTGCATTTACCATTGTTCGCTGAATTTTTGAGGGTGAAATCCAGTGATTTCAATAGTGAATTTTGCATGAGGGCTAAAGATTTTCCCTCTAAGATTTCACGATAGGTTCAAGTTAGACATTTGAATTTACTTTGTTGACCAGCAGAAATACTTTAATAGTATAACCCTGTCGAATTTATTTCTAAACTTACCAAGAAATGCATAGAAGCACACTGGAGATGTGCCAAACCCTGTTTTAAACACATTAATTATTTTTCCCTCTTCGTCAATGCTTCGATCTTCAAAAATACTGAAAAAATATCAGTGTCCAGCTGCCATCTTGCTTTCATCCACACAGCGCTTCCACATATCAGGATCTAAAATGGAAGCAAAACTAGTGGAGGAATATTATTTGTAATCTTGGCATCCTGAACTTGTTCTACATCAGTAAAGTCAACATTTCTCACCCTGCCAGATTAACAGTGGGAAATACCCAGGACTGCATTGGCTCAATCAAGAGCGCAGACTGTTCCGAATCCCTTGGAGACATGCCACCCGCCATATGCCTACCCTGGAGGAGGAGAATACTATATTTAAGGTGATTTTTGCCATTTGTAACCTTTTCTTTTAGATGTATTTCCCATAAAAGATCTTCGATTCATCTACTTTTCACTCCTGCGATCATTCTGTTCTAAAGTTAGCACTAGGGGGATTTTTCAGGTGTTTTAGAGTTTCAAGGTACTGAAACAGCTAGTAGTTTCACTCTGCATTATTTAATTATTTAAATAACAGGAAATGATTGGAAAGCAAAGCACTGTTCTCATATGCTCTTTTAAAAACGTTTTCACAGAAGGCTGAGCCGTAACATGTGTGTATTTACAAGTTCTAGTGATGTGTTTGAGGATTGTCTTTTTAGTCCTTTTGCAACCAACTTTGGAGAACTAAAAATGGAGTTTCAATTCCACTTGACTGTGGCAAGATTTTAAGAGGAAGTCAAGAAAACATTAGAACCATGAGGTTAAAAACCTTGCAAATTCAAAATTAGTTTTGTGACCGTTAGAACTCCTTGGAGGCATTTTTAAGCATGTGTACTTTTCCTGTACTACGTAGATTTTTGGCCAATCAAATACTAGAATATGAATGCCCCGTCCCCTAATTATACTTGAAATGTATTGTTACATAACTAAAGCATCGTTGTTTAGGTATTTCCCATAAGCATTCTTCCCATCTCATTCATTTTGCTCTGCAGGCTTGGGCTCTGGAAACAGGCAAGTATCAGGAAGGAGTAGACGAGCCAGATCCAGCCAAATGGAAAGCCAACCTCCGCTGTGCCCTAAACAAAAGCCGAGAGTTCGGGCTTCACTACGATGGCACTAAGGACACCCCCGTCCAGCCTTATAAGATTTACGAGGTGTGCGACCAGTCAGTCAACGGAGGTAAGTACTGGCCTACAAGCCAATAACATGGGATCGTTCAGTGTTTACAACTACACCTTCATGTTTAAGTGGGAAATATCAACAGAGGAATGAAACCATATAAGTCATAAAGTCTTTAAAGGATTAGTTTACTCCTGAATTAAAATTTTCTGGTAATACTCACCCTCATGCCATCCAAGATGTTCATGTCTTTCTTTCTTCAGTTGAAAAGAATTAAGTTTTTGAGGTAAACATTCCAGGATTTTTCTTCATATAGTGGACTTCAATGGGGATCAGCAGGTTGAAAGTCCAAATTGCAGTTTCAATGCAGCTTTAAAAGGCTCCACACAAGCCCAGCTGAGGAATAAGGGTCTTATCTAGCAAAACAATTGGTCATTTTCTAAAAAAAAAATCATTTATATACTTTTAAACCACAAATACTCTTCATGCACTAGCTCTCCCTTTCCAACATGACTATGTAATGTGCAAAGTTGTGGACGCAGACCTAGTGTAAGACGAGCATTTGTGGTAAAAAAGTATATACACTTTTATATTCGCTAGATAAGACACTTATTCCTCGGCTGGGATTGTGTAGAGCCCTTTGAAGCTGCATTGAAACTGCAATTTGGACCTTCAACCCATTGATCCCCATTGAAGTCCACTATATGGAGAAAAATTCTGCAATGTTTTTCTCAAAAGCCTTAATTTCTTTTTGTCTGAAGAAAGAAAAGAACATCTTTAATGACATGGGCAGTGAGTAAATGATCAGGAAATTTGAATTCTGAAGTACTTTAAGGGATAAAAGACGAAACAAACTAATAAATCATCACTTCTTTGTTGATTTTTAGATGCTGGAGATGAAGAGGAAGAGGAGGTATGTTCTGAAGAGCACAGAGTGTGGAAGAATAGCTTAAATAACTGCAAGTCGACAGAAATGATTAGTAAAATCAAAAATTTTCACCAGTCTTCATATACTAACTGTTTTTTTTTTTTTTTTTGCATTTCAGCTGCAAAACTTTGTCAAACTCTCCATTGGTAAGAATTCAAAGCGGATGTTGTTTGCTATTGATAATATATATACACACAGTAATAATTATTTTTTTGCATGGTGTTTGACAGACCCTTCCAGCTACCCGGCATATCCTCCTAGAGTAGACGTTCCGTTCACCTCTCCTATTGCTGACGGCTACAGTCCCGCCCACCATAACCCTCAAATGAACCTCTTAGGAGAAGTTGTCTCCAGTCGTGGTGCTTCTATGACCTCCCACCTCACCCAGCCCAGCACTGGACCTTCAGCTGGTCCTTTACCTGAATTTCCTAGTCACAGTGCTATCAAAGTCGAGCAGACACCTTATCCCGTTCATGCCGGGGGACTTCCGAACGGTCTGGGAATGGGGACTGGAGTCATACCGCCACCTGTTCTTCAAGATGTAGTCACTCATTCTGTAGGCCCTCCAGCCATGGTGGACAGCCCAATGCAAGAAGTGCCAGCTCAAGTGGAGAACCAGGTTCATCCCTGCATCTCGGAGCTGCTGAGCAGTCCACACATGTTACCCTGTAAGCCTCTAATGCCTTGTTCTTCAGGATTATAGTTGCAGTTTATGATAAAGACATACCTAAATTGCAGAAAAACCTAGTCCCACCCGTTCACTTTGAGTAATGCTGATTTTAAATGACTTTGCAAGAGGTGTGTATAGAGCCACTACAAACAAAATACAGTGCACACCTTAAGTATATTATGAAATTATGAAAATTTCAGTTGTTAGACTGGATTAAACTTTATTTAAAAAAGCTAATCTAAAAATGAAAGGTCTGTCATCATTCACTTCATTGTTTTCCATACAATGAAACGGTGATGATAAAATGTTCCTTCTTGTTTTTTCTTCTCTAGTAACTGATCTGGATGTCAAGTTCCAGTACAGGGGTCGGACGGCTGGTTCTTTGACCGTCAGTAACCCTCAGGGTTGTAGACTTTACTACGGTAACCTGGCGCCCACACCAGAGCAAGTAGAGCTGTTCGGTCCAGTAACACTGCAGCAGGTGCTGTTTCCAGGAACCGCTGAGATCCAGAACGAGAAGCAGAGGTTCTACACCGATCATCTGCTGGATGTGATGGACCGAGGGCTGATTTTGGAGATCAGGGGGCAAGATATCTATGCCATCAGGCTTTGTCAGTGTAAAGTGTTTTGGTCTGGGCCAGGTGTGCCTGAGCAGGGTCCACCCAATCCAATGGAAAGAGAGATGAAGATCAGGGTCTTCAGTCTGAACAACTTCCTTCAGGGTAAGAGGAATCCGTCATTTTTTTCAACAAGCGATTGAGCATATGAGACTGGGTTGGGATTCGTAACTGGCAACCCTTGGATTTGCTTTGAGTCTCAGTTTTCCGACTTTCTGAAGTTTCTGATTTCATTTACATGTTTATGCATTTCATGTACTGTTAATGAAGAACAGCTTTAAAACTTGACAAAAATGCAACTGATTTGTAAGGTGACGTTTACATATATAAACCACCAATTTAACACCCTTTTGCTCTTTTTTGCTGCGCTAATTCTACAGGCTTCCTGTCTTTTCTGGGAAGTAAAATAGAGAAAGTACAAAATTGCCCAACACATCCATTTTATTCTGTGTATACATAAAAAAAAAAACACTTCCAAACTCACATGCAGTTTCTCAGGAGATGTCAAATGTGCATATGACTGGCTAGGATCATTGTGTAGATTTGCTATGTAATATATTTAGTAATAGATGTTTTGTTTTTGTTTTTGTTTTTGTTTTTTTCTTTGTCTCAGGTCTCATTTTGTATCAGAAAGGAGAGGCGCCCACTCCACCACCCTTTGAGATCTACTTCTGCTTTGGTGAAGACTGGCCAGACAGAAAGCCCAAGGAGAAAAAGCTCATCATTGTCCAGGTTTGGAGATGAAATCCATGTTTAGTACAAAGACTATTTAGTTGTTTATGGTGTACAAGTCTGTGCTACATTGCTAAATTAAGTTGTTACCGAAGACTCACACTGTTATATTAACAATATAGCACAGCTACAACTAGGTGAACTGCTGTTTGATATGTTAGATATGATACTGTATAGTTTATTTTAGCAAATCAGCATCTAGAAACAAAGCTGTTTTATAATTTAGTATTCTTTAGACCTAGCAAACCATTCTATATACCGTTGTTAGCAATGATGCACAAGCTATAACTAGGTGAACAGGTGTTTGCCATCATATCTATTACTATATAGTGTATCTTAGCTAATCAGCATCCAAAACAAGTGCTATATAATTTAACCTTCCTTAAAATTACCAAATCATGCTGTATTGCTAAATTGCATTTTTAGCAACAATGCACAGTTATAACTAGGCAAATGGGTGTTTCATGTCAATTTTTACTATATAGTGTATTTTAGCCAATCAGCATCCAGAACCATAGTTTTATAATGTAATGTTTGTCAAAGCTAATAAAACAATGCTATATTGCTAAATTGCGTTGTTAGCATTGGTGCAGTTATAACCAGATGTTTCATGTGAACTATGTAAATATATAGTCTATTTTAGCCAATCAGCATCCAGAAACAGAGCTTTCATACATTGCTAAACTGCATTGTTAGCATCGATACACAATTATAACCAGGTGAACAGTTGTTTCATGTAAAAAATGTAAATATATAGTATATTTTAGCCAATTAGCATCCAGAATCAAAGCTAACAAACCCATGCTACATTGCTAAACTGCATTGGTAGCATTGATATACAGTTATAACCAAGTGAACAGGTGTTTCATGTCAAATCTGTAAATATATAGTATATTTTAGCCCATCAGCATCCAGAATCAAGGGTAACAAAGCCATGCTACATTGCTAAACTGCATTGTTAGCGTCGATACATAGTTATAACCAGGTGAACAGGTGTTTTATGTCAAATATGTAAATATATAGTCTATTTTAGCCAATTAGCATCCAAAATCAAAGCTAACAAAACCATGCTACATTGCATTGTTAGCATCGATACACAATTATAACCAGGTGAACAGTTGTTTCATGTCAAATATGTAAATATATAGTATATTTTAGCCAGTTAGCATCCAGAATCAAAGCTAACAAAACCATGCTACATTGCTAAACTGCATTGGTAGCATTGATATACAGTTATAACCAGGTGAACAGGTGTTTTATGTAAAATATGTAAATATATAGTCTATTTTAGCCAATCAGCATCCAGAATCAAAGCTAACAAACCCATGCTACATTGCTAAACTGAATTGTTAGCACCAATGCAGTTATAATCAGGCAACAAATGCTATACTGTATTACTATATTGTTTATTTTAACTAATCAGCATCAAGAACCAGAGCTACATTTTATATATAGCAAACCATGTGGTGTTAGCAATGATGTCGCAATACATCACCGCTATAACTGAGCAAACTTTAAGTCACAAATGTGATTATATAATGTATTTTAGGACTTTTAGGACATTGCTAAATTGTGTTGACAGCGCAACTATGACTAGATGAAGAGATGTTGTATTTTAGCCAATCAGCATCCAGAACCAGAGCAGTATTTTATATATAGCAAACCATGTGGTGTTAGCAATACAGCACAGCTATTTAACAGCTTGAGCCAAAACTCTTGTTTTTAGCATTCTTCAGACTTAGCATACCATGTTATAATGCTAAATTCTGAACTGTTTAATATATATATTGTATTTATATGTAGTCGTATCAGCATCCAGAACCAGAGTTGTTTTGTAATTTAATGATTTTCAAACCTAGCACAGATTGCTATAGCAAAATAAACCTACATACTCTTACTTTTCTTCATCTAGGTTGTTCCGGTTGTTGCAAGAATCCTTACCGAGATGTTTTCAGGCGAGCTTTCGTGGTCCACAGACAGCATTCGGTTGCAGATCTCCAACCCTGACCTGAAAGACCAAACGGTGGAGCAGTTCAAAGAGCTCCACAGACTTTTGCAGAGTCAAAACGCACACCCGACCTGGGCTCAAAACATCCACTAACTGACAAAGGAACCCTTTTTCCATCACCGACGCCATCTTGTTTCTTCCCTACTCAGAATTGGAGGTCCTCTTCAACACTGGAATATATAGGTGCCCTCAGTGATGCCATACTGAAAACATTTCCATGGGAGACCAAACTTGACATTTCCTTCCCTACATTTTTTTGTCTTCATGTAAACTTGTCTTTTAAAATGTTATATTTCAATAAATACCATTGCAGTATTTTAAATGGTTGCTGGCATGATCAAGTTACCACAGTATGATTTGAACAACGCAAGCCTAAAATAAGCCGTCACTCCGATTTAAGCCAATTATTTCGCAAACATTACAATATCTGCTGACCTCATCCTATAGGGTCCATGCCAGTAACGTGAACCTGTCGAACTTGAACGGAGGATATGACTACGTACTTAACTACATAACGTTCATTCAGCAAATTGGACGCGGGAGGGGTGACCCGAGGGTTTACACGTGCAATTGTGAGAAACGCACGATTGAAGGGCCTTCAAAAATCTCAGACAATAGAGGAAGGTTCGATTTACTCTATGACTCAGAAAACGAGACCTGAAGGACTCATGTAGGTTTCTTAAAATGAAACCTGGTCAAACAGGTTCTGAGAGCTGCAGTAACAGCTCAAACACACGAGTGCATCTGAAATGATAGTCGAGACAAAGATTAGTTTGTTCCTCACAATGTTGGTTTTATTTGTTAACACAATCGGCCGAGGACGATTGCTGCATCTCTTGAGATGTGCCAATATGGTGAAAGAACAAAAAAAAAAAAAAAAGCCCCTGCCAGTCAGTCCACTCCATAATTTACAGCATAACCTGTACGGATAAAATCCCAGACAACTCTTTAAAAAGATCAAGGGTGATACTGACTCTCCCAAGATTTTTCCTTTTGCAAATGTCCCACGGGCGCAGACTGCTGCTGTGACAATCTTTTGTTTGGTAATGGGTTTTATGGCACTGGCAGCAAAGCCATATCTTGATCTCTAAACACATGTCCATGAAAATAAATCTCCATTTTTGTTTTTAAAAACGTACAAGTCTTTTTTTTTTTTAACGATGCATTATGATTTGCAACCAGGCACATCCTTATTTGTCGATGTTTTTTTTAATGGACCTCCAGAAATCCGACCGATGCAGATGTTCGACCATGTTTTGAAATGGGTGTATGTGTTTTAGTGTCCATTCGATGGCCCCCCTCCCACAGGACGACGGTGTCCCTTCCGAAATATATCTTCCCCCCCCAACACTTCTCTCACTGCGGCGGCTGGCCTCGGTGTGCTCGTAGGGGTAAAAGGGAGGGATGGGGCTGCGGTCTTTTGACACCCACGAGGCAATTTGCTTTTCCTGAAACCCTGCCACTCCAAAGCTCCAATCCAATTGGTCGGCTTTCCCACGCTGCCAAATTCCACAAATCCTTCATGCAAGAGTTCCCTTTAGTTTCTCAACAGTGGTCATCATGGCACCCTTTGCCACTTCCTCCAAATGTTAGCAAAACAAAAAATCTGACCTGCAGAGGAAGAGGAGGAGAATGTTTTATAATGATTCATTTATTCAGAAATATTTATAATATTCCAACATGTCTGACATGAATTTCCATGACTTTTCCAATCATTTGTGACTTTTTTTTTTTTGTTTTTTTTTTTTTGCAATATCATGTAATTGACTGCCTATGACTAAAATGATAAAATTAGTTTTTGCAAAACCTAATTTTGCACAGGTAGACTGAAACACACAAAAGAATTTCCAAAATCTCATGTAACCAGTTTTTTAACAGTGTTTTTTCTTGTTAGCAGCAGTCTGTATCAAAAAAACAAACAAACAAACAAACAAAAAAAAAAAACAACAAAAAAAAAACACAACAACGACCACATTCACCAATATTTTAATTCTGGGAATAAAAAAAAAAAAGATAAAATACTATTTTTAAATATTTTAATATATTACTACATAGTTATATAATTTAGTTAAATTTAAAGTTATTTGCGAACGCAGAAAAATATTCATTTATAAATGTTTCAAAACAAAAAAGGAAGCAGACAATACAATAAATATTTAATTATTAGATTTTCATTACATGAATTAAAGTAGCAATGAATTAAATACAAAAGTAACGAATTAAAAAACCTTCAACATATTTTACACACATATACATATATATATAAAAAATTTAAAATAAATGTAAAAAACTTTATATATTATGTAAGATAATAATAATAATAATAATAATAATAATACAATATATTAATATGTTGATATATATAATATATATATATATATGCTGCCATTCAAAGGTTTTTTTTAAAGAAGTTTCTTATGCTCATCAAGGCTGTCTCTATTTGATTAAAAATACTGTGTACTGTATTGTGAAATATTATTACAATTTTAAACAACAGTTTTCTATTTTAATATACTTTAAAATAAAATTTATTCCTGTGATCAAAGGTGAATTTTCAGCATCATTACTCCAGTCTTTAGTAGTTATATTAATAACTACATGCTATAATTTTTTTTTTTTGTCTTTTGGAACCCGTGATACTTTCTTTCAGGATTCTTTGACATTAAAAAAAGAAGAAAAAAAAAGTAGTTTTTATTAAAAAAAAAAAAAATATATATATATATATATATATATATATTAAAAAGACTTAAATTGTTTAATTTAAAAAAAATTGTCTAAATTATTAGAAATCATTTTTTTAATAAATGCTTTCCTTTTAACTTTATGAAATAAACCCCCCCCCAGACTGGAGTACTGATGCTGAAATTTCAGAAATAAATTATTTTTTTAAAGTATATTAAAATAGAAAACTTTTATTTTAAATTGGAATAATATTTCACAATTTTATTGCTTTTTCTGTATGCTTTTATCAAATAAATGCAGCCTTGATGGGCATACGAGCATTCTTTAAAAAACAAAATCTTACTGATTCCAATCATTTAAACAGTAAACATGTAGTGTTCAATATGCTTTTGTCACCTGGTCTTGCAGCATCAGCAGGTAAAAGCCAGCTATCGGTACAGCCTGGTAAACTCTCTTATCGCCCAACAAACCTGTTTACATTCCTCTGCACTGGAGTGACAGATTGATAGACAGATGGAGAAACAGACAAAAGCAATATTAGCATCATTTTCACCAAACGAATAAACAAGCTGGCTATTATTACTAATCGCAGGTCAATTTCCAAACACGCCGAAAGCATGGGCGAGCGAAAACAACAACGCTGCATCAATCAGTCTGGCGTGGTCTTGGACTTTCCATGCAAGTCTGTGACTCATTGTGCATTGTCAGAATATGTATTCGCCATCTGTGCACGACACCACGCTGGGAGGCTCCTCGTTCCTCAGGTCAAGACTTGCCGAAGTATGAGATACTTCACCCTCTTGGACGACTGGTTATGGGAACTTGTTTATGCATGCCGAGCTAAGCTAACCACAAGGAGAACTGAACATGTACTAGCTTGCAACACCTCAAAAGCCAAATGTGACACTGAGAAGCACTATATTACTTTTTATTGCAGGCAGAAGCACTTTTAATTAAAGAACAGACCAATTTCTTCAGGAGTGTATTGACATTATAAAGAAATTATCTGACGTTCACAGTTGCCTTTGAAGGCTCGGGTGACGGCGGACACAAACTCACCTCGTGACCTGCTTATGGAAGTCGGTGAGCTGCTTGTGTGTGACGGTTACAGCGCCTCCTGCTGTTTCTTTTGGAAGACCCTTCAGTGCGGTTTCCAGCCAGCGGCAAAACGTCTACAAACACAGACACAGCCACAACATGTGACAATTTAGACGTCACAGCCTCATTTATGAAAACAAAAGGATACTGAAAATCTCTTTAAGATCTCTAAGTATTTAAAAGGCCAGAGACAAGATTAGTAAATAAAAGTAAAAATCTTTAGTGTTTTTTTTTTTTTTTAAGAAAAACATGGATAAATTTTAAAATCAGATGGCAATACAATAAAAAAGAAAAGGTTATTTTAATAATATATATATATATATATATATATATATATAGGTTGATGAATTGTTAGATTTCTACAGGCCTTTGAAATCAGTTTTATTTTTCCCCCCAAATTCAGCTGTCTTTAATTAAAAAAATAAATAAAATTATATAGTGACATATAAAGTGCATGTGCATTATCAAATTCAGTTTTTTGTCTGTTTGAATTTATTCTAGACTATTTTAACGGTTAAATTCAATATTTAAATTAATTGATTTGAATTATATAAACTAAAATTACATTATTAGACTTCATTAAAAAAAAAAAGTAAATAAATTACATATTAATGTCAATTACATATTCATATATTGTAATACAAAACACATCTAGATTTAATTTTAAATGTAATAGTTACATTTCATATATTATATACACACTTTTTTTTCCCCCAAATTCACTTTTTTCCATTTAATTTTTTCTAAACTATTTAATTTGTTCAATTAAAAAATATTAAATCAACTACACGTCTAATTAGTTGAAATCGTGAAACTTACACAATTTAATAGTAATTTATTAAAGGTTTAACAAAAATTGCAGTTTTAAGACCCTATTAAATGTGTTTTATTTCTTCCTCAAATTCAGTTTTATTTTGACCACATTTTGTGTTTTCCATTAATTTTCTGGATTACATTTTAATGGTTTCATTAAATTTCATTAAAAAGTATGTTTAATTAATTGACTTTATAAAGAATTAGTTTATTATTATTTTGTTGTGCACTTACATATTTCTGGTAATTATTCTTAAAAAAAAGAATGTTTCCTTTTTTCAATAGTAATAGTACTATCATTACATTAAGTAACATATTTCTTTAGTTATGTGTGTAGTAAATGAAACCACGCATCTGCACCATTCATTCACATTCAGAACTTAAATAAGCTTGATTGATGTTAAAAGTAAAGTATATACATATAAATGTATCTCTGATAAAACAGAAAAAAAAAGACTAGCCAATGGGAATTCTATTGTCAAGGTGTGCATAGAGGGTTGAAATGTTAAATCGGTATTTGAGGGACATTCTGAAAAGAGTAAAAACATACCGGCCGATCAAAGACCATGATCTCCCAGATTACCTCCGCCACGTCAGGCAGAGTGTAAGGCGGCAGGCAAAAACAGCAGGTGTTGATCAGCTGAGTCACTAACTGCAGCCCGTGCTGCTCCATCACCTGGCCTATCAGACGCTTTCGCATCTCAAAATCATCCTCGTGCTGAAAAACAAGAAAATCAGTTATAACCAATGAATGAACAGGAAGAAAACGCACATACAAGGCCTGTCAAAGGGTTGGTTTAGTTTGATCGACCGTGCTGCTTACGTCATTGGTGACCCCGGTGTGAATAAGGTCTCTGATGAACTTCATAACGCTGCAGTTGGCATCTCGATGGTCCAGGGTGGTGGCAGCGATGGCACACTGGATGATGTGGACGATAATACTGCTGTTCAGCAACGTGACCGGACTGCGCTGGACAAACCTAAAATAATGACAGAAAATAGATCTTAATTCACGTAATTTTTGTGGCACTTATTCACTTATTTGAAGCTTGTTTTTCTAATTGCAGAAGCACAGAACAGGTACCGTGTGGCGAGTCTAAAAAGATCGTCCACTGTGTCGGGGTGATTGCGCAGTCCGTTAGGCTGCTCTAACAGCTGGAAGGTCGGCATACAGAGAGCCTGCAAGAGTAAAAGACACAGCTACTGATCAATAACTAGTCTAGAATAAAATCACTTTGTATGAGGGTCAACGAAAACGGAGAACCACATGTGACCTTTCCAACATGATTACGTAATGCGTGAAGTCAGAGCTAGTGTAAGATGAGCATTTGTGGTTAAAAAGTATATAATTTTTTACTTTTTTTAGAAAATGACCAATCGTTTTCCTAGATAAGAGCCTTATTCCTTGGCTGGGATAGTGTAGAGCCCTTTGAAGCTGCATTGAAACTGCAATTTGGACCTTCAACCCATTGATTCTCCATTTGAGTCCACTCTATGGAGAAAACTCCTGGAATGTTTTCCTCAAAAACCTTAATTTCTTTTCGACTGAAGAAAGACAGACATGAATATCTTGGATGACTGAAATTTTAATTCTGGAGTGAATGAATCCCTTTAAATGTAGTTTGACGTAGATACATTAGACTACGGGTTAAAGTATTTTGGTGTCTATTAATTTACCTGTAGCATATCCAACAGGCCTTGTCTGCATCCTTCCTCCATGCCATACTCATCCACTAGAATGCTGCCCAGGTACAGGAAACAGGAGTGAGGGTACACCTGGTACACACTCACCATCTGAAACGCATACATCTTTTTAAGATCTACCCTGGGTTTTCTATTTCAAAAGCACACACTCAGATCAGTGGATGTGTATTTTTAAGGCACAAAGACAAACCTGAGTAACAAGTGGCTGTAAAAGGGAAGCAGAGCCTTTGCCTACGCAACGCACTGCAAATCTCAGGCAGCGGCAGCAGCGCTCTACTATCCGGTTATCATTCTGGTGAGCGTTTAACGTCTCTGACAACACCGGCCAAATCTACAACAAAGAACAGAGATCATCAGAAAAGAAAAAAAAAAAAACACATTTATGACCCTGGACTTTAAAACCAGTCATAAGGGTCCATTTTTTGATGTTGAGATTTATACAAAATCTAAAAGCTGAATAAATAAGCTTTTTTAGGATAGGACAATATTTGGCCGAGAAACAACTATTTGAAAATCTGGAACCTAAGGGTGCAAAAAATAAATAAATAAATAAATAAAAATAAAATATTGAGAAAATCGCCTTTAAAGTTGTCCAAATAAAGTTCTTAGCAATGCATATTACTAATCAAAAATTAAGTTTTGATATTTATGGAAGGAAATTTACAAAATATCTTCACTGAACATGATCTTTACTTAATATCCTAATGATATTTGGCATAAAAGAAAAATTGATCATTTTGACCCATACAATGTATTTTTGGCTATTGCTACAAATATACCCGTGCTACTTAAGACTGGTTTTGTGGTCCAAGCTCACATTTAAAGAAATTATGGTGTAATTCAACACACAGGTAAACATACCTCTTGAATGACCTTCTGGCAGGGATGCGTCTGTCCATTCTCTACTATAGGGTTTGTGTGTCTAATAGAGAGAGAGAAAAAAACATTTTAGAACATTTGTTTTTTTTAAAAAGCATGACTATTTAATGAGAAATAATGGGGGAAGGAATTCAATTTTATCCACCAGGATTTAACTGGATTTTTTAATTAATAATGCTATTTAAAGACCTTTTTACGGCTATTTTCATAGCAAAATAAAATAAATTAAATTTAAAAAATATATTTTTTTTAAAAATTATAAAAAAAAACAAAACAATAAAAACATAAAACAAAATAAATCAATAAATCAATAAAAATTAAATGAACAATGATTTTTTTAAATCTATAAAATTATCAAACTATTATTTAGTAATCCATGTATATATATTAATAGGTTTAGGGCTGTCACTAATAAGTTTTTTGGTAACACAAAAAACAACAATGTGCAGAGATTTTTGACAGTTTGAGATGCTCCACATATATAAATGATAAAAATGGTGGAGCAGCATGAAGCCTCTCTGAGATGCACGTACGTAATCTACACGCTTGTAAAAAATTAAACCGCATACATTAAACCTGCGCCGCATTTACTTATTTAATTTAATCATAGCGTTTGTGAATTCTTAATAGCATGATGCTTTATGATTTTTTAAATGGGTTTAATATGTGGAATGCGCCACTTTCGGTATTTTGCAGAATACTCAACATGGCCAAAATTCAGTCAAGGATTTTTTTTAATTAAATACTTGAATAGAATTGAGGAATCACCCCTAGTCAAGTTCAAGAGTGGTTTTTAAGGGACAAGAAATATCCAAAGCCCATTGAAAATTCTCAATATTGCACTTGAAATGCAAAGGTGGTGATTTTGAGAATCTAACCTGAAGATAACAGCCAGTCTGTCCAGCCACACAGTGGGGTCTGATGACTTCCCAGTACTGGAGTCCTGAGCCAGCAGCTGGACACATAGACAACACATTATTTTACTGAGTTAACCACAGACATTGAGAAATACAGACCACACAATAACGAGTATCTAACCTTCCTCAGTGCCATGACTTGAACTGCACACAGATCGTTCAGACACTCCGCGATCTTCTCCAGGGGCAGGCGGGCCAAAACCAGCGCTGTGCCTAAGATAAACCAATCACACCACTTAAACGAAACCAGCCATACAACAAAAGCATGACTGAGATCAACAGAAAAGAGCTGACCTCTATAGTAATAATCATTTAAATCAACAAAATCAAAGACGAATGAAAATAAACCACATTTGTGACACTGGACCACAAAACCAGTGTTAAGTAGCACGGATATATGTAGCAATAGCCAAAAATACACTGTATGGGTCTTTTCTCAGAACGGTTGTATCTGATGTGCACATCTCGATTTTAAAAAAACTAACACTTATGACTGGTTTTGTGGTCCAGGGACACATTTAACATAGATCTCCTCCACACCTTTCAGCAAGCCAACTGCAGCATCCGTTGACAGTGCGAATGAGTCGAGTGAGCGGGCGATGTCCAGCAGGCCCTGGAAGTGCTGCGCCATGTGATCTCGACACACCGAGCAGATGTTGTGAATGGCTTTAGCTGCCACAGAGGCCAACGGCTTCTCCCGCAAACCCTTCATCAGGAAGTTCAAAACAGGATCTGGCAATCGAATACAAATATCATGAATACACAAAGAGAAACAACGAAATAATATGCAAGTGAAGATGACGTAATAAACCAGATTGCGACAGTCACCTAACATGCAAGGGTTCCGGTCGATCACCTCACTCATCTCGCCGACCAACTCAATACTGGTGTAGCGAACAGCAAGGTGGACGGTCTCAGGAAGTAACACTATCTGCTCCAGCACTTCCGTTAGCGTGGGATTATTCTCACTAGGAACCAGCAGAGGGAGAGAGAGACATTTTAGAGGTACAAACAAACAGCTTAATGTGGTACAGAATCAAACTGAAACTGTTTTTTTTTAACCAATGCCACAAATTACAGATGTCATGATTAACTGCAATCTTCATTTGAATGATCCTGCAAAATAATGGCTTTCTATGGCTTCAAGGGCTGCAGACAAAAACATTCATGCGACCCAGATTCACAAAAAAAATATTGTTAGGAGTCAAACACAAAGCAACCAGTGTAGCTTGATTCATGAGCAAATGACTCTTATGGAACAGTTTTTTCCAGTGAATCAAAAATATACAGTGTAACCAATGTAGTCATATTAAAACAAATTAACTGGAATATTTTTGTTTTCATATTTAACCAAAATGGACTGAACAACACTCAAAAGAATCAGAACCAAAGCAAACAAGCATCAAATTAAGAGCTTGCGAAAATGATAAAATTAAGCTTGAACATGGTAGTTGTGTTGCTGCCTATGCAGGGACAGAAAGCTCTCGGATTTCACCTAAAATATCTTAATTTGTGTTCCAAAGACGAACGAAGGTCTTACGGGTTTGAAACGACATGAAGGTGAGTAATTAATGACAGAAATTTCATTTTTGGGTGAACTAACCATTAAAGCCTCAAAACACAGGACATCAAGATAATGAAACGTACATAACCTACAATAGTATGACTCAGAGTTTGCACTAACCCAGCTGCAGGTGTGAACTTGATTGGTGAAAGCAAAAGTCTCGAATTTGAAGCTGTTGAGTCATGACTGAAAGTGATACTTACGGATCGATACTCTTAGCAATGGAAGCCATGATGAACAAAACAGCCTCAGTTACTTCCCATGGGGGGTTTCCCTCCTTCAGAGTTGAATACAGCTAATGAGAAGACACAAAGAATTTATAAAAAGAAAGCTACGGTTAATATTCCCTTTCGTTTCTCAGTAAACCGTCCTAAATTTTAGAAGATTTTTGGGGCCTTTTCCTCAAATCACTTTCAGTTCACGTTTCTGTTAGCAGAAATTCTACCTGTGAGAAACACTCCATGGAGCCTACTAGGAAAATGACATCTTTCACAAGATCAGACACTCTCATCCTGAACTCGCCGAAATCATCCGTGTCCTCCGGGACTCCTTCCTGCATAGGAAGTACAAATTTAAAGATGAAAAAATGCACAAAAACAATAAGTACTAGAAAAAATTGGCTTGTATTTAAACGAATCGAGTCTTTCTCGTGAAAGAGGAAGAGAAAGATATGGGAAGGGAAGAGGCTCACATGATCAGGGTCGAGCTGGCAGTGGCGAGCGAGACTGTGCAGTAGTCTCTGTATGTACGGCTTGAACACTCTGTGGAGCGCCGGATCGTTCATTTTATAAAGATGTTCTCCTAGACGGTACCAGAAGTTGAACGAGATCTCAACCACCTGATGGAAAACACAGATTCCCAACAGAGAGTCAAGAGAACGCTTAGGATAGTTCACTCAAAAATGAAAATTGTGTCATTAATTACTCACCCTCATGTCATTTCAAACCTGTAAGACCTTCGTTCATCTTCAGAACAAAAATTAAGATATTTTTAATGAAATCTGAACACGCATAGACAGCATGGACTATTTTATCAATGTCCTTACTACCTTTCTGGCCCTTAAATGTGTCAACGGTGTCGCTGTCTATGCAGGGTCAGAAAGCTCTCAGATTGAATCAAAAAATATCTTAATTTGTGCTCCGAAGATGGACGAAAATCTTACGGGTTTTCAACGACATTGTTTCACACTCACCTCATATTGGGGATGTCCGGCACAAATAAGCAGTAATTCTAGGGTGCGTAGATCTCCCATGCCCTGGCCAGGAGTCCTTACTGTCATTTCCAAAAATGTCTCACACAATTCCGTAAAGATCCGACAATAATTTAGCACCCTGTGGTGGAAAAGAAAGCAAGAAAAAACGGGAAAGAAAACAGATATAGTTTACAACAGGTTTCAACACAAATCACTTGCTCCATCCCAAAACATAAGCTTTCTAAAGAGTATGAATATTCTTCCTTCCAGCAAAATTATAAAGCTTAATATTGTTTCTTTCAATATGAAAGCAAGTCTGTTCGATTTCTGATGCCGTCTTCTGGCATCTTACTGGGTATCAGAAAAGAGCTACTGTGTCTGAGACTTGCATATGTTACCCTGGAAACACAAAACCATAAGGATAAATTTGTATGGTTTGTTAGGGCAATATTTGGCTGAGATACAACTGTTTGAAAATCTAGAACCTAAGAATGCAAAAAAAATGTAAATATTGAGAAAATCACCTTTAAACGTGTCCAAATGAAGTTCTTAGCAATGCATATTACTAATCAAAAATTAAGTTGATATATTTACAGTAGGAAATTTCCAAAATATCTTCATGGAACATGATTTTTACTTAATATCCTAAAGATTTTGGCATTTAAGAAAAGTCAATAATTTTGACCCATACAATGTATTGTTGGCTGTTGCTACAAATATACCCGTGCTACTTAAGACTGGTTTTGTGGTCCAGGGTCACATATGTTTATCATAAACAATGCCATACGTACTTATCAAGGTCCTCTCGGGCTACAGCCATGTGGTAGGCTGTTTCTAAAGAAAGGACTCCCTGGAAGAGCTGCATGGCCAGAGGCACGTGTATGGCTACGTTCTCGATCGCATACAGTGCTGAGCACACGCAGTCCGACGCCGCTTCATGCAGGTTTGTGGATGTCTCATCCCTCTGCTGCAATGAAGAGGAGGAAAAAAGATCGTTTTAAGTAAAATTAGAGAAAGAGAGAGCTAAGTGAACGTATAAAGGCGTTTGCTGATCTCACCAGAACTTGGAAGAGAATCATCAGCAGTTGATTGCTGGCCATGAAGTTGTTGTCCAGCACTCCTAAATTAAACCAGCTCCCCAAACACCGAAACACCTTGATAAGCATCTTCTCATCATGTCCGGACTTCTCCGCACACGTCACCTGATCAGGGAAATAGATCAACAAAAGGAGCTCAGAATCATAATTCATTTAAATGTTTATGCAGAGCCTAAACCACTAAAATGATTTGCATGGATAGAATAATAGCACAAAACAAAGGATGATGGACCCATAGAGGAAGTGATATGTTTTTATGCCTTGCAAACATTTTGTGAATTCTACAGAATTAAACAAGGTAAATCTAGCTGGCTAATAATGTCTAAATTACAAAAAGCATTCGCCTGAAAAAATAAAAAGTTACAAATGTATTATTACTATTATTTTTGTTTAATATAGATAAAAAAAATATAATTTCAAAATTTGTAAGCACCAAAAAAAAAAAAAAAAAAATCCAAATTTGAAAAAATCAACACCCTTTGAGCTCTGCATGGGTATTCATGTCTTGTGCATGCTTTGTGTGTCTGGAATGTGTGTGATAACCACTTAACCTTTGAACAGACAGGCTAGGTATCTTATTTAGATTGCAAAGTGAAAAATAAACGACAATAATTGTTTTGCAGGTGTTAAAGTATCCGCACCAGAAGAGTGACCACTGTGGTAGAGTAGTAGGCCAGATCCTCAATGATCTCCGTCCGTCGATTGGCTCCAATCCTCAAAGAGCGGCTATGCACCTCCTCTGGCAGAACGGTGAGTATCTCAATCAGGAAAGGCATGGAGGAAATATCATTACTGTATCTGAAAAAAGCAAAATAGAACGTTGGGCAGATGATGACATTTCATGATGACATCAACTGTGTAAATGCACTTCTTTTAGAATTATTACACAGTTTCGAGCTCATAATAACTATGTGTTTTTAAAAGTAATTTTAGCTGGGGCTATTTAAGTCATTTTGCATCCAAGCAAATCGAATCCTGACTCACTTTTACTATATGTAATAATACCCATTTTAGAGGAAACTATCCTTTTGAAATCCTTTGTAACCAAGGTCACAGATAAGGAACTTGTCAATAAAATGCAAATTAACAAAAGTCTAGAGTACGTTCTTACTTTTCTATGAGGGTGTGAACACAGCCTTTCCACGAGGCCATCTGAAGAGCCAGATCTGCGATTGCCAATGCAAGCTGGGAGAGAGAGTGCACATTAGAACACCAGCGACACTTTTTAAACGGCTCTAAATATTTAACACTGCAGTGTGGTTGAGATGGACAATCCCTGTCGACACTTCACATCATGAATGCCAGATGTTTGAGGTCATCGGCACTGACTTGCATTTTGACTCGAGGCATGAATCATGTCCAAGTCATGCTGATGAGATGTTACCTGTGTGACGATGATTGGAGACAGGTCTTTGAGGTTCTGGATGTGAGACAGGAGTGAATCTCTAAGTGAGGTGTGGGTTTCTGGGGGAAGCTCGTAGAACGCCGTCTGGATCTTCATCTTCATTGTCTGGGCTGCGAAGTAACACGATTCCACGTCTTGCTTTAACTGCAGGAGCTGATCCGAAATCTCCCACGCATACATCTGCAAAGGAGAACAAGTTCATCTAGGAGGTGCCATTCAAAAAATGCATATCTATCCATTCATAATTTCATTTTCTGATCATTTTTATGTCTCCATCGCTCTACATTTGCTGCTCCCATTCAGTTGTATTTTGCATAAACAAAAAAAGACCAGTTGTATTTTGCATAAAGAAGTAAACGCAAAAAACAAAAACTTCAGCATCAGATGCATCACACCTAAATAAATATTGCTAATGCAAATAAACAGAAGCACCAGGAAGCAGGAACTCATTATGTGTAACATATAACACACAACATGAAAATACAAAATGCCTCAGTAGATCAGTGACTTAAGGTGAACTTGAAGCCATGCAGTTCATATTGACGTCATGATATTGCAGCGCATTCTGGGGAAAAAGGCTATTCATATTTACTGCAGTCAAATTATAGGGTCATTACAGATTCCAACAGATCAAAAACCTGAAATTTAATATAATTCTCACAATTTATATTTAGACTTACTTGGAGTCTGCATGAATGCAATCCCATTAATTGGTCCACAAGTATATTTAATGAAAATATTAAACAAAAAAAGATTTAGAAGAATGTACGAGACCAATCTTGGTAAATCAGCGTGTGGTTTGGAGCAGGATAGTTAACTTAAAGGAATAGTTCACCCAAAAATAAAAATTCTGTCATCATTTACGCATCCTCAAGTTGCTGGCACCCATTTTTTCCATACTACGTAATTCAACGGTTACCATCAAGTGTTTTGGTTACCAACATTCTTTGAAATATTTTCTTCTGTGTTCAGCAGAAGGGAAATTCATATAGGTTTGAAATAAGATGTGGGTGAACAAATGATCACAGAACTTACATTTTTGGATGAACTATCCCTTTAAATGTCATATGTGAAGCCATGCAATTCACACAATTATTGGGCCACTTAGTTCTGCAAAAGCAACATTTGCGTTGCAAAATTTCTCTTAATGCTTTACAAAATTAACACCTTCCTTATCATTGATCTTACAGTTTGCTGAAGCGGAACTAAATGAAGAAGCAGTTACTCAAAAGTCAAAAAGCAAACTTACGGTGTTACCAGAGCACCAAACATTGAAATTACACTTGCAGTGTTCATATTATAACATTAATATTTAAAATACGTCTAATGATGCTAAAAACTGCCTAGACATCAAAGTTTGAATTCAGCTAGCTTAAACTAGAAATTATAGGTGGTTTCCAGCTGGTTCAGGATGATAAAACATCTAAAAACGAGCAAAAACAGTTACTAGTTGGTCATTCCGGTTTATATGGTGGACAAGCTGGTTTCTGGAACATGGTAAACCAGCTAATGTCCAACAAGGAACTAGCTACCATGTTCAAAACACAGTCACTAGCTTTCTAACAAGAAGTCTAGATGATAAACCCGTCTTAGATCTCCTCGCTCAAATGACTGTGTTTACAAGCACTATTTCTGCTAAACTTGCTACTTAAATCTATCCAAAACTCGATCTAAAGCCGTCAAGCTGAATGGGTTTAGCAATGGATACAAATAAGCCCCCACAACAGTCCAAACACATGTGACCACCTCCACTTCTCTAAACACAGCTGCTGTTAATGGTTTACAAAGCTTCACTGCGGCCCTAACGAACACTATTTTAACACAATGCGTATTATAAATGTTTATTAACGAGTGAGGGTGCTATGGCGCAGTAGGCCCGCTCAAGAACGCACCGATCTCTGCAGCTCTCCCAGCCAGACCGAGGCGCGCTCCTTGCCGGCAGGGTCCGGGTCGTGATACAGCGCCTGCACGGCCTGGTAAACCAGCGGCAGGGAGGGTTTCCCTCCTTCCATGGCGTTCTTCTGTTTCTAGAGGGTGTAGATATGGGGTAAATGACACGGCTTGCGCTTCTCTGGAGGTTGTAGACGCGCAGGTTGACTGTTTATTCGTCCCTCGCGTTCTCCGATCTGGCCGCCATCTCAAGCAGACACAGGGCGCTCCTGTCAAACAAGTCCGTGTGGAAACCGCGGCACAGGAACTATAATGAGTCCGGACTAGAGCTATTTTTGAATAATTTCGCGCTATTTGTGCAATTTTTAGAAATATATGCGCTTCTAAACAAGAACGTCTCAAGTTGGAATGTGGTTTAACGTTTGTGATTTGAATATATGACGAGGTATACTTATTACGAAGATAATTTCGTTCGAGACACACCCACTGCTACGCACTATTTAAGGGTCATTCTCATGAAAAGGTGACGGAGCCATTTGTGTTCCATATGGGCATCGTGAGGAATCGATTCCGGTTCCAATTCCATTCCGACAGTTCTTAGCGATTCGGAATCATTAACGCTTCCTTTATTATTTTAGTATTTTCAGAGAATAAATATTTTGGTGGAAATGCAGTGCTTTCAGCAGAACAGAAGATAAATAAAAAGTCAGAAATGAATTTAATTTAATACAATGTTTTCAAGAAGTATGTTTACACTTTTAGGAGTAAGAAAAATACAGTCCTGTTAGTTAACTTAGTCCTAAAGTAGGCTATATATTGCCTAAAATATTAAACCAAAAAAATGAGATGCGTTTGTTCAGTGAAATACCACTGATTACAATAAAATACATAAACTACATTTTATTTAAACAGTCAAGTCTCTGATTTAAAGCGTGTTAAGTCTTTAGCCACACATAGCATAACACAGCAGAAGTTCTGGTTCATTTCATATTAGATGTGATAAAATATTTTATACTTGTTAGAATTCAACTGAGTCAGTACCCGCCCTGATTGAAGTATTTTGATTCACTAAAAAGAACCGGTTCAGAAGAGTCATTTGTGCGGGAATCGGACTACACTGTTTGTCCTGAATGTCGATTCACCAAAAAAAAAAAAGGCTAATAAAAGTCATTCATTCGTGTATTTCGGTGCTGTTGGTTATTTTCTAGGCTGTATTATATGGAAGTTTACACTTTATTGATTACATTTGTTGTTGGACAAACAATGGTTTAATATTTTACTAGCTACGTTTTAAGCCAAAGGCTGCTTTTAGATTTATTTACCTTATGATCTACACTTCTGCTGTACAAGTTGCACATAAGAATCAGCTGCTGAACAAATCATAGTTGCTAAATACGTATCTGAATAGCCTACTACAAATTGCACGGTTTTGAGAATGACTTTGCGCTTATTTTATGACATGTATAATAAGTGTAAATTATTCTTAAATGTAATTTTCTACAGACTTTTATCACATTACTGAATTTACTAGTTTCTGTATATAGAAATTAAATTAATATGTGTGAAATGGCAGGAATATGAATAAAAAATCACTTTAGCTAATGTCTGTTAGAAAGAGTGTTGATGAAGCTAGTTGTTTTCTGATGTGTAATGTGTCTTAAATGTAATATAAATAACATGAAAAATATATATAAGAATGAGATCTTCTTTTGGTTTGCAGACCAGTTTCAACCTTTTGAGTGTCTTTTTCAAGTCTCACTTTCATTTCCTCACATCTCCAGACTAACATAAAAAAGATCATTCACACAGCAAAATTCCACATTGCTAGTTTTAATACACATGCATGTATATTCAGTTTTCAACAACAAAAAACTATTTTTTATTTACACACATTCAGTGAATTTAATTTTAAGACATTTCAGATCAATTATCATTTCCTTATATAAAGGTGATAAAGCTGCATTTTGTAGTTCAACTTTGTAGTAGTTCTGCAATTCCCAGGATGTCCATGACCTTCCTGTAACCCAGGTCGTATCATACCCATGCAACCCAGATACATAGCTTGGTTACAATACAAACCCGGGTCAATGGATGGCTTCTGACTTTCATGAATTAGATCGCTGCACATTTATAAGCCTTCAAAATCAACACACTGTACAGAATATCTGAGTGCATTCTTATTTCAAATTAAAGTAGCACATTTGAATTTATCAAGAAGTTGGAGGGAAAAAATACAATATAAACAGAATATAAATTAATTGTCAAACCTTCCAGTTATTACTACAGAATATGATATGTTAACATAACCCATTGTACATCCAGGTATAGGCCTATAAACAGAAAACATATTTCTCCAAGAAAGTAGAAATGAAACACTTGCAAACAATTAGATAAACATGAAAAACAGAACTGCAAAATTTTCATTTTGATTGTATCTATGTCTATGCAAATAAAGAGCACAAAATAAGATAAACTTACAAAACCATTACTTAGCATTTGCAATGAATACATTAACAGGTTATGATTAATTTCTACATTTTAAAAGTTTAAATGAATCATTAGTATCTAAATTCACACTGTAATATGTTTCTAACCTTACCTGCTGAAACCAAAGAATAGAGATGAGAGAGGGAAAGGGAAGATTCTCCAAGGAGAAAAGAAGCAACCGAAATGAGGTGTATAAAAACAGGCCGGACGTATAGGATTTACAGTTTAACACTCTTTATCTCTCTCCAGATTATCAAAATTGACCCACAATCTAAGTCTTAGCTAACAAGATAAACTGCCAGTTTGCACGTAATCCCTCTGTGACATCAATATGGTTTGTGGGGATTTCTAACGATTGGTTTAGGTAAATCTTGTTTCCAGATTACGGCTCATCCTTGTGCTTGGGGACCTTAAGAGTTTGGTTTGCCTTTCGCCTGCTTACGCTGCTGCTCATGAAATGAAAGCCAAGAATTAACAAACTTGTTTGGCCAAAAAAACTAGGCCAATACTTTTAGTAAGACTACCTGTTATATTACCTTCCATGTGATTTAAGTGTTTTTTAATACCTGTACTCACTAGAGAGAAAACTCAGTGTTGGATTTTAGAAGTTTCAAAACTTTTCAACCAAAGTTTCTTTAAAGCATTAGCCAATTCAGAAATATACAGTACTGATAATTATCACATTTCTTATGAGACCACAAAACTGCAGGATCATTGAAGGTAACGTTAAATCTAAAGCTAAATCATAAATGAATCGTAAAATTCTCACAAAAACAACGTGACAGTTTGTTGTTGAGATACCAGACATACTGAAATCAATTCAGGCCGATGGGTTTCAGAAATCAGGATTCAACTATCCACCATGTTCACCAACGCTGAAGAAAGCGTCAGAGACCTCCGGTTCATTATCCGCTATAGGGAAATAACGAGAGAATATCAACGTGCGGTAAACGGTAAAACGGTTTGCACTACAAACCAGTGTGTTCATAATTAAGGTAACACATTAAAATAATATCGTAAGACACACCAATCTGCAATATTAAGCAGCAAAACGAGAGTTTTGTACAATAGCTATACACATAAGACACAGGAAATTTACACATGGCCACGCCAGCGGAAAAAATAAGGTGGACAAGCATTGATTCACACTACAAAAATGGCTAGGCTAATATGTGTGCTAAAGTTTAACAAGTGTTTTGAGGGTTGTGAAATAACTCAGAATTAACCTAGCTGACTGAGCTCAACACATTAAATGAAAAAATAAATAACTGAAGATCCAAGATAAAACCTAAAACCTTCATCTAAATTTTAACGGAAAATGCAGGTCTGTGTGAACTAATATGTGGGCTGTTGAGTGTGTAAGTTAAATGCTAATACCCACTGACAGTAACTAGCTAAAATACAATAGAGGTTTTGCAGTTACATTGCGGTTTGGCCAGTTACCCGGATGCGGTCATATTGGAGATACTCGGATGTAAACAATAGTTTGCACGGTTAATATACCACTGAATACGTTGTTCTGATCATTTATGCTGCATAAACCATGGGAAAAACACATGGAAGCTGCTAAATCATATAGGGAAGGACCTAGTAAGCAGGAAAGGGTGCAATAGTTTGACAAACTAAAGTTAATAGATGGTAAAAATTTGTAAAAGTAGTATTAATTAAGATATTAGCCTAATATTTCACCTACCTGAATGATAAGAACAAATGCGAATGTTGTCCAGATTCTGGCCCTGGAAATCCCAGTTCAGTTTGGCCAACCACAAACACCTTTGTTCCTCAGTTTTTTCCTTTTCCTGCATGTTTTTCCTGGTCCAACCAATTAGTACAGCCCAAAACATGACAATAATTGATCATTTTTAGCAGCAATAATCAGCAAAATTTGGGAGTTTTGTTCGGTTCAGTGGCATTGTTTACGTTCAGTGCCGCCAATATGTCCGATTGATGACACGTTGTGAAAACACTCTATAATGCTATTATTCAACTCAAATCAGAACTTCAGTTATGAAACTAATTTGACTTCTCTCCAATTCAGTTTAAATTTAATACCAGTTCAAGGTAATATAGAATATAGAAGTATCACTGTTTTTTATGCTCTAATACAAACTAAAACACATAATATTCTGCATTTGTAGAGCAACACGTGTTGCCTAATCATGTGCTTAAAGATTTCAGAGGGGTGTTGATCATAATTTGCACGGACAGGACAGATTATCCCAACAAGTCCGGAAGATCACCCGGAGGATGATCTTCCTTTTTATCCCCATCTACCCCCACTTTTCACACCAGGTAAGACTTTGAGGATTTTATAAAAGGCCATCCTGTCCGTGTTTGGCCAGTCAGGCTGCTCATTGACTCCACCAGGACACCGTGAAAGAACTAGTCCACTGACGGCGCAACCATGGACGCGTGGTCCGTTCAATTTGGAAACCTCTCCAAAGTCAGCCCCTTCGAGGGCCCACAGTACCACCTGGCCCCTAAGTGGGCTTTCTACCTGCAGGCAGCTTTTATGGGCTTCGTGTTTTGTGTGGGCACACCTCTGAATGCCATTGTCCTTTTCGTAACAATGAAGTACAAGAAACTCCGACAGCCTCTCAACTACATTCTGGTAAACATATCTCTAGCAGGCTTCATTTTTGACACTTTCTCCGTAAGCCAAGTATTCCTGTCCGCTCTTAGAGGTTACTACTTCCTTGGACATACGTTGTGTGCGATGGAGTCGGCTATGGGATCAATTGCGGGTAAGACAGAGAGTCTTCAGAATTAAGCTTTTAATTGTATCTATGGTTCCATGAAGAACGTTTGATATCCATGGAAAATTTCCATGCCACAAAACATTCTTTATAGTTAAAGAGCGTTCTTTAAATGGCATAGACATGACACTTTTAAAAATTAAGGTTTTAATGCCATTTGTGGTTCCATGAAGAACGTTTGACATCCATGGAACATTTCCATACTACTAACATCTAAATTCTTTAGAATTTTAATGTTCTTCACAAAACTTGTAAAAAAGGTTGAGGAGCTATTCACTAAAAGGTTCTTTGGAGAATCAAAAATGGTTCTTCTTTGGCTTTTCTGTAAAAATTGTCTTGTTCTTGCAGGTCTTGTGACGGGATGGTCTCTGGCCGTCTTAGCTTTCGAGAGATACGTGGTTATTTGCAAACCCTTCGGAAGCTTCAAGTTTGGACAAGGCCAAGCCGCCGGGGCTGTGGTGTTTACCTGGATCGTAGGTGTTGGTTGTGCCACTCCTCCATTCTGGGGATGGAGCAGGTGAATTTTCTTCGTGAAATATTTGCAAACATGCATTTGTAATTTTAAGGACTGACTTTATTTACATTCGAATTTACAGGTACATTCCAGAGGGTCTCGGCACCTCTTGCGGACCTGACTGGTACACAAAAAGCGAGGAGTACAATTCAGAGAGTTACACTTACTTCCTCATCGTCACCTGCTTCATCATGCCAATGACCATCATCATCTTTTCCTACTCACAGCTCCTGGGAGCCCTACGTGCTGTAAGTATCCCAAATATCCCAACTTTTTGCTTTTATACACCCTTGTGGACAAATAGACATTTGTCACACTTTCTACAGAAGGTTCAAACGCTCACTGATAATTTGGAAGGAAACAAGATGCATTAAGACCTAGGGGTGTAAACTTTTGAACGGAATGAGGATATGCACATTTTTTTGCCTAAATATCATATTTTTTTCATTTAGTACTTCTCTTCAGAAGCTACAGAAGATACTTACATGTTCCCAAGAAGACAAAATAAGTTACATTTACCCTGATCTTCAAATTCCAAAAGTTTTCACCCCCTGCTCTTAATGCACAGTGTTTTCTTTTGAAGCGTCAGTGAGCATTTGAACCTTCTGTAATAATTGCATATGAGTCCCTCAGTTAACAACACAGTATTAAGAATCAAGTGTATGTAAACTTTTGAACAGGATCATTTTTATCAATTTAACAGTATCTTCTGTAGTTTCTCAAGGGCAGTACTAAATAAAAAATAACCTGCATTTTGAACGATCCCCCTTTGTTTGGTAAAATAATTAACATTTTGCAGATTCTGCAGTGTTTGTAAACTTTTGACTTCAGCTGCATATTTCACAAGCTTTCAAAATTTACCCATAGGTTGCAGCCCAGCAGGCTGAGTCAGCCTCCACCCAAAAGGCAGAGAAGGAAGTGTCCAGGATGGTTATCGTGATGGTCGGCTCTTTCATAGTTTGCTATGGCCCTTATGCCATCACTGCCATGTGGTTTGCCAATGCTGATGATTCGAACAAGGATTACCGTCTGGTGGCCATCCCTGCTTTGTTCTCAAAGAGCTCCTGTGTGTACAACCCCATGATCTATGCTTTCATGAACAAGCAGGTGAGATGCACAACACACATGCATTGAATAATAACTGCGCACATGCAGACAAACACTAACACTTGGCCATTTTGCGTTCCAGTTCAACGCCTGCATCATGGAGACTGTATTTGGCAAGAAGATTGATGAGGGCTCAGAGGTTTCCAGCAAGACTGAAACCTCCTCTGTGTCCGCATAAATTATTCCACACCCCATTTACCACATGTCCGGACCTGTTTTCCTCTTATCCTCCCTCTGATTGTTCAAATCCTGCACCTTTATATCTTGTCAAGGGCGGAGGGACTTCCTTTGTCCTGAAGACACCATTCGCTGGGTGGCCAAACTGGAGGGCGATATCCTACCATCCTTTCTGTGCAGAACTGGTACACCTTCAAATAAGTCTATTTTATTTTTTTGTAATGAAAAACATTCATTTCTTGTTGAAACAATGCATTATGCATTGACAGTGAAGTAGAATATTTAATTTTCAACTTGCAAAAGAAAATCTAAAAAAAAAATAATAATAATAACAAATAAAAAAAAACTAAAAAAGAAACATCTTCTTATGTGAATGGACTTGTGCAACCTAAAAAATGGAAATTCCTGATTTTCAATAGCAGCGTTTATATTCTATCAGAATGAGATAAACTAAGTAACCTAAAAGCCCATACCAATCAAAAGTGCTAGTTTCGACAAAAGAGCACAGCGTAACTAAGCGGTTTACTCGCGTCTTCATTAAAGAACTTACTAAAGACCAGCTTTCTGGCTGGATTAGCCAAGATATACAAGATCACAAGGGAATTATCCAAGTCCATCCATTTGTTTGCAGCCAAGGAACTGTTCACTTGAAGTTTGCTGGTAACAAATCATGAGCGACAGCTTTTGTCCAATCACTGGCTTAATGACGTTGGATCTCTAATATCTGTATCTACATTACTTCTGTACATGTTTTGTTGTAATTAGACAAAGTGTGCATGAATTTGTTCATGTGCTCGGAATTAGAAGTAATAAAAATTTATATTGTTTGATGCATTTTTTCCTCTACCTGTTGGCTTCTATTAATCAACCTAAATAGCCTTTATCCCATTGGTGGAAAAAGACTAAAATCA
>JAHKKF010538547.1:0-32559 GCA_019740295.1 Labeo calbasu
TTGTATTTTAGAATGTTATATATTTATTAAATATTTGTCATATATTTTTATATAGTACATGTAATTTTTTTTTTTATATAGATGTGGTAATTTTTTTGTTTTTTAAAATATTTTATATACATGCTATTATTAATTTGTAATTAATGCACATATATAATATCACTAGGATTTTATTTTACATTTTATGTTTTATATTCAATTTGATGTATACCAAAGCAGTTTATTATTAGATGACCGTTGCTAAATAACTTGATATGTTGTTACAGAACCACACTGGTTTTCTGGTTGTGTATTTTGGCATCACAGTTCAGATTTAGCACCCAGCTAAAGGCATCAAAACCCAAAGTTTAAAGCAGCTTGGCCTTAAAAATTACAACTGTGAAATCTTACAAAAGACACAAACTCGGTGTTAAACAGAGTGTGAAAAGCCTTTTATAGTTTTTTGCTTTATTACAGCTAAGAAATTTGAACCTAGAAGAATTAGTTATGCTGATGTAGACCTTCTAATAATTGACAACAGGCACATTTTAACAGCACACTTGTGTGTTCACAGGATCCCTGCATGAGACTTTCTCCTCTGTTTCATAATGTAGTGCACTGAGACACCTACTGTTCATTATGTGTACTTACAGCCAGACTCTATGCCAAAGCATGTATCTGTGAAACTTGACCAAACGCCTTAATGTTTAAAATCATTTGATAAACGTAAATTAAGATTAAAACATTACTGTAAAGGATTTTAAGTAAGAACAGGCAACAGTTGCAAACAGGTGTTACATAACATCTCTCTCCCGCAGGCATCGACAAGGAGAACGTTGAGATTTCTCCCACCTCGAGTCTCTCCACCAGTGGGCGAGCGCGACACGGGTCAGCCAGCCAGGTACAGAAGCAGCGCAGTGCAGGCAGCTTCAAACGGCCAAGCATCAAAAAGATCGTCTGAGAAGATCTGAAGCATTTCTACCTACTCCACAAATCCTTTTTGCTTTCCGTCGTCCAGTTAACAAGGTTCCTGCATCGAAGAACCGCTTAAGTGTTTGTTTGTTTGTTTGTTTTTTTTAATACCAGTTGAAGCTTGCCACACACTTGCCTAATCGAACTTCTTCGGGAGAATGCACTGAACTCTCCGTGTTGCACTCAACGTCCAAAATGTCTTGGGACTGACCACATTGAAATGCTAAATTGAGGCGTCCACTCTTCGTTTTGCACAAACTTGAGATTCTGTCCTCATCGAAACACATGAATGAGAAACTGATCTGATCAACCACTACAGCATACAGATGACCAACCGTGTGGAGACTCGCAGGCTCATTATCCTGGCCTTTTTCCATTTGGACACGCGGCCTGTCCTGTCCTGAAATCCACAGGCTTGAAATCTGGATCGCGATCCGAGATTATACGTGTACTATACTATTGACGATAATAACGATCACATGTTTTGGGTTCTTATTTTATCCATTGTGTGCCTTTGTCAGGGTTTTCAGCTGTGTATAGTTTGTAAAATAGGCAAGACCTTGCTAAGGAAGGGAAAACAGGTACTAATTATGAAACGTGTTGCGGCTTTAACATTTACCATAACGTCCATACGTGTAAACAGTACCATGTGACCATCAAATACGAGAATATCATCTAAATATTTATTCTCTAAGTGTAGATAATCCTTTCGGAGATCACATGAAGGTTTGCTTTGCGGTCGTTATCATCAGCCGTCGGAAAAAACGATTCGCAGCGGATGAGTACGTATCCGTCATTTCCCAAAATGCACAAATTGGCATTAATATTCACGTTTTAGCATTGTCTCACTGTGGTGCAATATGTTTTTTATTTGTTTCGTTGAACACTATGTGTGTGTACAAATTGCACATGATTCAAGTGTGTGATCAGGAAATATCTGCGCACACTTTTACCTTCCCCTGTTCCCGTCTCACTAACGGCTCACGTACGGCACAGGAATCCCAATCCCGCCACAAGCTGACATAGAAACATTGCACCAAAGACTAGTTTGCAATATTGTGAGGGGGAAACTGTTGTGAACTCCATTTTGTATATTTTTATGTCTGTCTTGTCTATGTTGTATGCCTTAAATAATTATTTCTTCCATACAGTTCTCACATTGTAGCCATGTTTAATTTAATCGTTTTCTCACTCGTCACCTAACCAGTGAATTGCAAAATTAAACACAATTGTGCCATTTAAGTTGGCAGGGCTTCACAGTGTATTCAACGTACAATGGCCGTCAAAATTGAATGGGGCGATTTTTGTGTGCAATATGTTTTCTCCATCTGTTATTACATCCATCTGCAAATCTACAAGTAACAGACTCAAAGTACATGACGTGTTTGCTTTGAAATGGTTATTAAAGGGAAACTTGTATTACTAAAGAAGGGTACCTGCCAAATGTTTGAGGACGGAATATTTATGCATCATTTTAATTTTGTGTTTCTGAAAAGGTTGCGTTGAAATACGAGTAACAGATGTTTCACACTTAAAATTGGGACCAAATCAATGTCATTTTTCCATTTCATTTGTTTTACAACGTACTATCTTGCAGATCCAAAAATGTATGTTCGAACGTGGTCATTTTTAGAGCATCATTTACAGTTAAATATCGTCCCGGTAGTTTTATGTTCAAAAACGAAACTTGAAATGTTTATTCCTGCTCTACATGTGCAAATTTGACATCAAATTTACAGTTTTTAATATGAATTGAAAATATGAAGGAAGCTAAATGATCCAATGAGTGTTTGAAGTCTAACATTTGTCCCCCCCCCCCAACCATCCATTACTCTGAATAACCAGAACATAACTTTTTTTTTTTCCTTCAATCTAAGATGTTGCATTGCTACTACCAATCTAAAACTGACTTAATCTGATATGTCAAACTTTAAGACAATTATGAAGGCACAGTCTTGACTGCCATGACGGCGGATAGGACACATGACATGCCCCTAAGCCTTTTAAATTGCGTATGTAATTAAACTGTCTTATGTACTCATCATAAACAGACTAAAAAAGTGGTTTATTTTATATAATTCAAAATGTGTTTGTCTGATGCATTGCCACATTTTTAATTGCATTGGTCATCTGTAAACAATGTATCTGTCACCTGTAAATATGTTTGTGTAAAATTGGAAGGTATATAAATACAAGTGTAAATATATGTGATATTGTATTACTTGCTTTTTTGTAAAGCGGTTAGTTGCTGTACATGTATAACATGGCAATTTAATTATACCAGTGTTCGTAATAAAAGTTTCCCTCAACCCTGTTACCTTGCTGTCTAACATGTGGAATCAATTTTTACTCTACAGTTCTCTACAGGAAAGAAATGTTTAAATTACTGCTGTCAAATGATTAATAGCTTCTAAAATATGTTTTTGTTTACATAATATATATGTGTGTGTACTGTGTATATTTATTATGTATATATAAATACACACATACATGTATATTGGCCTATTTAAGAACAATGTCATGTTTATACATTACATAATGTATATATAAATCAATTATGTGATATGTGCGTTCATATATTATAGTTGAGGTCAAAATTTACATTTCCCTTTCAGAATCTGCACAATGTTAATTATTTTACCAAAACAAGAGGGATTATACAAAATTCATGTTATTTAGTACTGACCTGAATAAAATATTTCACATGAAAGACATTTACATATAGTCCACAAGAGAAAATAATTTATAAAATTGATCCTGTTCAAAAGTTTACATACCCTTGATTCTTAATATGTTACCTGAATGATCCACAGCTGTGTTTTTTTTTGTTTAGTGATAGTTGTTCATGAGTCCCTTGTATGTCATGAACAGTTAAACCGCCTGCTGTTCTTCAGAAAAATTCTTAAGGTTCCTCAAATTCTTTGGTTTTCCAGCATTTTTGTGTGTTTGAACCCTTTCCAACAATGACTGTATGATTCTGAGATCCTTCTTTTCACACAGAGGACAACTGAGGGACTCTTACGCAACTATTACAGAAAGTTCAAATGCTCACTGATGCTCCACACAGTATTAAGAATCAAGGGGATTTAATCTTTTGAACAGGGTCATTTTTATAAATTCAACTGTTATTTTCTCTTTGTGGACTATATGTAAACATCTTTTATGTGAGATATCTTATTCAAGTCTGTAGTAAATAGACAACATACATTTTGTATGATCCCTCTTACTTTTGAAAAATAATTAACATATTGCAATTCTGAAAGGGGGATGTAAACTTTTCACCTCAACTGTATGTGAACAAAAACGTTTATTTTGGATGTGGTTAATCGTGATTAATAGTTTGACAGCACTAGTTTAAATGAGACAAAAAGATACCTGCATCAGATGTCGCATCAGATATCACCTCAGAAACCGCCAAACAACCTGTGTAAAAACAAAACATTTTAGAGGTTTGATGTTTTAATGATTTTTTATTGACAAAGCTGTCAGAAAACTTGACTCTAACCTCACTTCAAAAGAAATGTAATGAAATCTAAATGCTACGAGATACTTTCTGGCTTGACTCGTCAACTCTTAATAACTCTAAAGTGATTACATTTCCACAATCTGATACATCATGGTAAATGAGCCAACAGTGGTTAGTTTGGTTTGTAACATTTCTATTAACCTTGAATACAAGAACTTTTGTTCTTATGTACAACACGACTGCATTGTCTCTGTTTTAAATGAAATAAATATATAACGCAAATACCAAAAACAGACTTTGGAGGCTCAAAAACATTTTGTTTTTTATGACTATATTTTATATTAATATTTTAAAATAAATCATGTGTACTGTGATGGTTCAGTATTTCAGTCAGTTTTTAAGTTTACTTAAATTATGAGTTCATTAAAACTGCATCTATAACAGTTATACAAAAAACAAAAGGTTTACATCGTTTTAAATAAATTATTTCATATCACACTACTTGACGGGTCACAAACAGTTCGTTACTGTGATCTTTTAAAATCTGCCAAACCTCCAGTGTAGTAGTCTTTATCATATCCAGGGGCAAAGTTCAAAGTTTAGCAGCCAACTGACATGTAAATAAGATTAAATAAGTGCTGCTCTTTTTTTTTTTACTTCGTTTGACTTTACCTGAAACATATTCTGAGCTACAATTTCTTAAATCTGTTTTAATCTTCCTGTCACACTAACTTTTTATTCCCATTACATTATAAAGAAACGACTCCATAATGTCCTCAGCAGCCTCGTGAAGTTCGAGACCCTTATGATCTCGCGATGCTTCCATACACTAGCACTGAGCGCGAACGTATCGCGAGATTTGATCAGCTGATGCGTCTCTGTTTTTAGAGTGTGCGTTCGGACGGTCAACACGTGGGGAGGAGAGACAAGAGACACACATACACACACGAAGCGGGGGGACACGTTGGGATTGTGCTGGGCCTTGAGCACGTAATATTAACATTATACGGTGGCGGTGCGAGGGACGCATAAACACAGTGAGTATAAACAGTGTGTTCGGGTTTTTACCTTATACAACGTTGTTGCTGATAGGTGAAGCTTAAATAGCGCAGAGAGGGAGCCCATTTTAGCCGCCTCCTCTGATTAGTCCTGCTGTCGCCCTTTGATTAATATCCAAGCTGTTTTTATTCATAGCACATGCAATCATCTCATCTTCAAAAATGATTTCCATCTTCATTGGTTCGACAGCGTGTTTTGTTTGACATTGCGCCAAAGCTACCCGCTATCCAAAAGCGCACGAAACGCTTAGCTGTAGCGGCTAACGGTGTCGCCAAATACGAGTTTAACACTAATGGGTGAATAATAGGGCTTGCAATTTAATTATAGGCGTCTAATTAAGCAACCGCAGGGAAATCTATCATTATTAGCTAATTGAACAAATACTATGTTGCAAAAATCATCTTGACTACCTTCAACTACTATGACCATGTTATAGTTATAGTACCTAACGTTATTATTTAAGTTGCAGCTGGTTGGCCAGGTTACATATTCCATAAACCATTTTGAGCTTTTTAAGATGGCTTGACTAGCTGGGAGCTGATTTGTGGCTGGTCCAGCCAGCTAATAACCAGCCATTATAATCTGTATTTTCCATTAGGGATATTCCATATTTTCCATATTTTAAGGTCCGTAGTGTTACCTGGAGCTATTATAATTTGTGTGGTCATTTTGGAGCATGACAGGGAGAACATATGCTCTTTGTTCTTTGCGCGTTCAAGCCAACTCACACCTTCATTCAGCTGAATTATGTACCGAGGCACATGGACGAGCGGTTTCTGTGAACTCATGGATAATTCAGGGCCGCTCTAAAGGAAGAGGAGGACTTGGTGGAGGGTTACCCCGGTGAAATCGGTTTAAAGTCAGGATACTTGAAGCGGTCAGTACTTCAGACAGAATAGCTGCATGGGCTTGTAATTCATTCAGCGGCCTACCACGCGTACTGTAGGTCAATATCACCTCGCTAACTGATTATGCGTGTTTTTCTTTATCTAATTACCTCGGTTATGTATGTTGTGTCATTGCTGTCATGAACTGTGGAAGCTTCTCCTCCTATTTCTCTTATTTCGCCTATAATACCTTATAGCAGCAGTGATCAGTTAGCCTGACTGCTAACACACGCAGCATGCAATGCAACCTCGCAGACATCTGGCCGCAGGGTGTCTATTTTGTCTCTTAGACAATATACGCATGCATTTCCATCATGGGCACAGCATATATCGTGTTATTTCATTGACTTTCACCGCAGTGGCAATGGGATAAAACGTGCACGTCACTTTCGGGGCTCTCCGGTGTAACGTTAATTCTCCACCAGCAGCCGGTGCGCGCAAAGCGCAACTATCACCTCACAGGTTCGCTTTTGTATTCTGAATGCAGCAGCACTAGTAAGCCGCTTACTTGCGATCAATGGGTTTGTATGTAACGTTAACGTGTTGCGCGAATGACTGGCTACGGTGCCCTCTCTGTTATCTCCACACCTCCCCAAGGTCGAACGGCCACCGTGCAGCACGCGCTCGGTTCTTTTTCTATGGGTCTGCTCGCGCACGCGCTCAGGCCGTGATATGACAGCGAGCGTTAACTCGGCGAGCGTTTATTTAACCTCGTGCTGAAGGTGAACACAGGGCCGAAACTGGTTCAGGAGGACTTCAGTGTGAAGAAACTACAGCATGTGACTGCATTCGGTTAACATGGCTGCTTGAAACGTGCTCTTGAGACTGATAGCGCTAACTGACAGTGTAGTATTAATATTATGGCTATTGTTTTGTGTGATCAAGCCTACATAGCTAGTGCTACTATTTCTTTTAGTAGAGAAACTGAAACTAGTAGTAATGTCTGAAATATCGAAATTGTGTTTTGTAATTTGGGAAATCGTTTATATGGTGCTTAAAATGAGTAGTGCGAAACTTTTTTTTAATTTAAAATGTGTCATCAAAATATTGAATGTTTCTAAATGCAGATTATGACTGACTTTTCAACTCAGTTTCTTAAACATTAAATATTAAATGGATAGATCACCCAGAAATGAAAACTCTATCATTAGTTGCTCACCCTCATGTCGTTTCAAACCCGTAAGACCTTTGTTCATCTTCGAAACACAAATTAAGATATTTCGGATGAAATTCCAGCGCTTTCTGGCCCGCCATAGACAGCAAGGGTCCTACGCAGTCAAAGTACAGAAACACAGTAAGTACATTGTTAAAATGCTTGATGTAAGATCAGTTTCTATGTTTCTGTGCCTTTGTAGCATGGTAGGACCCTTGCAGTCTATGCAGGGTCAAAAAGCTCTCAGGTTTCATCAAAAATATCTTAGTTTATGTTCTAAAGATGAACTTACAGGTTTGGAACGACATGAGGGTGAGTAATTAATGACAGAATTTGCATTTTGGGTTAGCTATATGTTAAACTTGCCATCCCTTAGTAGGGACTAGCTACTTTGGGGCCAGATTTTGGTTTGTTGTCATTTATAAACCATATTTTCCATAGTATTTCTTTGTTCATTTTGAGCTTGAGGAATGCAGACAACACTACAGTTTGATCACAAATTTGCAGTTTAGTTATAAAAACTTAAAATTATGTCTTCAGGCTATCAGCTCTCAATGTCAAAATGATTGAGATTGTCAAGAATATGATACAAGGTGGGATTTACTGTTCACAGAAGCCTAACATGATGCTTTTTTTTTAAAAAGTTTAACAACTGTGAAGATGCAAGTAGCTGAACATTTATTATTTGTAATATTTGACTTATTTTTTACAATAGAAATATTAAATTACTGACAGTAATATGTATAGCTGCAAACTACTCAACCTTTTCGCCATGTTAAATTGAAAATGTGCGCTTTAATTTATGTGATTGATGTAATTCATAACTGAATGTGATGAGATTTAACAGCCATTTACAAAATAAGGTATACTGACTTAAAGGAATAGTTCACCCAAAAATGAAATTTGTCATTAATTACTCATCCTCATGTTGTTCCAATCCAGCAAGACCTTCGTTCATCTTCAGCACACAAATTAAGATATTTTTTATGAGATCTGAGAGCTTTCTGACCCTCCGTAGACAGCAAGGGTCCTACTACGTTCAAGGGCCAGAAAGTTACCAAGAACATTGACAAAATAGTCCATGTGACATCAGTGGTTCAACCATAATTTTATGAAGCTATGAGAATACTTTTTATGCAAAAACACCCAACAATAACACTTTATTCATCAGTTACCGTCTTCTGCCATTATGGACAGTACCACAACTATATTGTCGATGTTTTTGGTACCTTTCTGGGCCTTGAACTTGGTAGGACCCTAGCTGTTTATGCAGAGTTATAAAGCTCTCAGATTTCATCAAAAATATCTTAATTTGTGTTCCGAAGATGAATGACTTGTGAGTTTGGAATAATATGCGGGTGAGTAATTAATGACAGAATTCAGAATGGTCACCCCAATGTTCAAGACATGGTTATAACTTTGTACTATATTTTGATACTGAATTTTTTAGCATATTTCAAAAACCTTTTCCACGTTAACACCCAACTTTGGGTTCTTTCTTGCAGTATATTTGACATTTCCTTTACTACATGCTCAGGTAGTCACTATTTATTGACAGCTAGAGAGGCTAACAGCAGGCTGTCCTCTGAAATGCTATCTGGTAGCTGAAGAGAAGCGGAAACCCCTTTATCTTTGGTTACTATGTACATGAGTGATTGGGAGGGGTTTGTATATGATGTGTTCCTCCTCCTCTGGAGACTGGGATTTGCTGTCCCCATGATGGAAATGCATGAGTGAATGTCCTTTTTTAACTCTGAAAGGATGCCCCTCCCGGCCAATAGCAGTGAGGTAGACGTTGCACGTAGCTCTCAGCACCCTCTGAGGTTGAATGTCAGCCATGTGATATTGTCCCTGAAGTTTCTGCATGGCTGCCTAGAACTCTCCCCTCTCTCACTGTAAAGCAGTCAGACCACAAATGCTGCGAACAATGCAATATGTTATATATGATGTATCTTTGTTAAAGATTCTAGGAAGGATGTAGTTCATTGTTTATTGCATACCATGTGATTGTGCGTAAATAATTCCATGGAAGACTTGCCCATGCGTCTTACATAACCGTGAGCTAGTTGTTTTCTAGATGATACACAGACTTGTGAACAAGACAAAGGAATGAATGTTGACCAGGGTGTAATTTCCCAAGATGAGGATGAGTCACCCATTCTTTCACTTCTTCCCAAAGGCAACACATCTTAAGCCAGAAATAAAACAGTTTCTTATTACACAGCTCTTTGGAATGCTTTCTAGTACTGATTGGTCTGTCTGTGGTTAAATTTATCATCAACTAGTTTCCAGCTAATAATGCTGTGCTAGGAAAAAAATAATTCAACTCGCCTCAATATGTCCTGTCCATTTACTCATTTAAATTAGGTAGCCATGTTATACATGACCAATAAGAAGTTTTTGAACAGTAAGATTTTTAATGGTTTTAAAAAAGTCCCTTCTGCTCACCAGGTCTGCATTTATTTGATCCAAAATACTGCAAAAGCAGTAATATTGTGCAATATTTTTACTATTTTAAATAACTGCTTTCTATTTGAATGTTTTTTAAAATATAATTTATTCTTGTGATCAAAGCCAATTTTCAGCATTGTTACCCCAGTCTTCAGTGTTGCATGATCCTTATCATTCTAATATGCAGATTTGCTGTTCAATGAACATTTTTTATTATTATAAAAACCTGACTAAAAACCTACTTTTTTTGAGCAGCAAATCAGAATATTAGAGTGGTTTCTGAAGGCTCATGTGACTTGAGTAATGATGCTAAAAATTCAGCATTGAAATCACAGGAATAAATTACATTTTAGAAAAAAAAAAGTACTAGAAATAGTAATAGGATTATAAATTGATCAAATTGATCTTTAATTCAGTAGTGGTTGAGTACTTTTAGGAGTAAATGTTGATTTGTAGTTAATGATAGACTTCAGCGTCTTGTATGTTTAAGTAATAAACTTCCTTTTTTCCTCTTGATTCTTCTAATCAATGTTCCTTGTGTTGATCTGCAGGTGTAGCTGCTAGGGTCCAGAGGAGATGCCACTGAGGTTCCGGTCCTTTGTTCCGTATACGCTTCCTGGAGTGCTGGCGCTCATAGGCTGGTGGTGGTACATCTCCCGCAAGAAAGAGCGAATCACCAGCCACGACAGTGAGGAGGGGTCTGTTATGGGCTTGCGAACCTCCCCTGGCGAGGGGAGCAATGGGATGGTCGACAAGAGCTGCCCCACGGCCAGCAGCACACACCGCAGAACCAGCCGAGACAAAGTCAAGGCCAAAGAGCACAGACCTGTTGAGCAGGAAGTTGTAGCGGAGATTCACACACCAGTGCTAAAAGCCACTACGGGGGAGGCTCTCGGCGCCCCTCCAGTTGTGTTGGCCAGTGGACAGCTAAGCGCTCATCAGAGCGGTACAAAATCAGTCCCCCCACAAAGCCACCCAGAGACAACAACTCCCGTGTCATCGTCAACCCCAACAAAAACAGTGGAGGAGAGCACTCATCACAAAGGACCAGAGGCTGCCATTGGCAGCAAGCCTTCAAGCCAGTTACCGCCAGATCTAGCAAGCACTGGTTCAATCAAGAAGAAGGTCGAAAACCAACCACTAACTAAGCAGCGTCCCGCAGAGCTAGCCAAAGCAGAGCGACCTGAACCTGAGGGAGAAGTGGCCACTAAAACCACAGCACCAACTTGCACTCAGAATCTCCCGGCTGACATTTCAAAAGATGAGCTGGTCTCCGCTACAGAGGCCGAGGCTGTCCTACTGGAGACCTGCAGCCCGAAAACTCCACTGACTCTGACCTCGTTCCCCAACTCCACCAGCACACCCCTTTCAGAAAGCTCCACAGAGGCTCGGCACCATGAAAACGGAGACCTGGGCTTGCCGGCCGAGACCAGTCCAGACATGCAGGAGCTCCAGCGTCTCGCGGCGGGGCTGATCACTGAGGTCATCTCGGCAGCCACCCAGGAGGTCATGGCGGTCAGCAGCTGTGAGTCCCGGTACAGCAAGGGCTCTGAAGCGTCCGACAGCAGCACACCGGCTGTAAATGGTAAGGAAGTGGAAACGTACGCTCCTCCAGAGAGCGTGGAAAACGCAGAGTCACGGGCGGTGCAGATAGCGGAAGACCTCGTCAACGGTTGTCTGGCGCCTTCGCTCTGGAAGATGCCGGAGAATGAGAAGGAAAGAGGCTCGTTGACTGTGCCGTCTGGGGAACAGTTGGAGTCCACGCCGGTTCTGGCCAAGCTGCAGGCGGAGGAAGCTCTGGTGGAAGACTCGGGATGTAGCACGTGCCAGTCCGAGGATGGCGTCAGCAGCGAGGATCTCCACAGCACAGGGTTGTCCTTGAACGTGTCTGAGAGTAAAGAGGACCTCATTCAGATTTCAGGGACTTGTAGGGCCTCTGAAGGTCATGGAGATGGACTGCAGGAGAGTATTGCTCTAACTGCCCCTCAGGAGTCCCCGCTCACCGCAGAAAACGTGGCTACGGTTTGCGAGGCAGCACGGTTGAATGGGACAGGCTTTAGGAACGGCGCTGCTAGTGAGGTAGAAGCTGACCAATCGGGAGGTGAGTTACAGTTATTAATTTAGCACTAAGGCTTAAAAGGATAGTTCACCCAACAAAGAAAATACACGGTGCCATAGTTTCTTCTGTGGAACACAAGATATTTTGAAAAATGTATCTGTATTTTGTCCATACAGTTAAAATTAATAGGATAGTTCACCCAAAAATGAAAGCTCTCTCATTAATTACTCACCCTCATGTCATTCCAAACCCATAAGACCTTTGTTCATCTTTGGAAGACAAATTGAGGTATTTTCGATGAAATCCAAAGGCTTTCCGACCCTCCATATCTTAATATGTGTTCTGATGATGAACAAAGGTCTTATGGGTTTGGAACGACATGAGGGTGAGTAATTAATGACAAAATTATAATTTTCGGGTGAACCATCTCTTTAATGGAGTTAATTGTTTTTTACCCCACTGATTGATTAATATGGACAAAAGTGGTTGCAACATTCTTCAAAGTATCATGTGTTTTGTGTGTGTTTGTTTGACTGATATGAGGCAGATTAAAGTGACAATTTTCAGTTCTCATGCACTGTTGATGCAAGTCACTCTAGGTTTGCTTTTTTCCCCCACGTGAATCACACGTTGCATTGTGCCAAATGTTTGCTGGTGAAAATCTAATGTAAAGGAAAATTCTGTGAAGTTCTCCCAGAAAATGAAGGTGTAAAGGACTGGCTTTGTGTACTTGCATGCTCAATGTGTTCAGTTGGCTTTGTTTTTTGTTTAAATCCAACCAGCGTTAGTCCCCTTCTTGACATTTGGCCAGATGTAGTAGTACAAAAAAGCCTGAGTCAAGGGTACCTCTTAAACTGTGAATAGACTCTTTGGAAACCTCAGATGCTTAAATTCCCGAACGGCGTATGTTATATGAGCACAACCGCATGTGCACGGCTGTTTTTACCGCTCACTACTACAGCAAATTCCTTACATGGATATCAGAGCCATCTTGCTTTTTTAACTCCCTTGCTTATGAGCAGGTGTTGGAAATGGCCAGTAGTGAGTCTGTTATTAGTTAGTCCGCCGGTGTTTTCACCAAAATGTGGCGATACTGGCACCCTGACCATTTGCAATATTTGATCTTTTTTCTTTTTTTAAGACTGACAGGAAGTACATGTGTGGGGTATGTGAGTGATTTGCCTGAACCCTTGTGAGGTGTCGTCACACCAGCTGCTGCTGTCTCCATATTGTGACCTGAGAAAGGTGTGGAGACTGGCAGCAGTTGGCCTTGATTGAAAAGAGAAAATGTAACAGAACCTTGATTTGTCCTCCCTTTCTGGCTAAAACCAAGTAAACGCAATTATTGACACCGTCAAGTAGCAGGAAAAGAGTCAGTAAACAGAAGAGCAATTTGTTATAAGCTTACTGCTTTAATAGTATTAGTCAAGAACAATGGTGGCGGTGCTTTTCATCCTGAGGGAAGAGGCTGGTTGTTTTGTTTGTCAATGGTCCTTCTCAGCTGTATTAGTTGTGTTTGTTATTGTTACCCCATGGTTGCTTAGCAAACAGTGATGACCTGGCTAAGCAGGCATTTGCGTTTGAATGTCTGTTAAAGAATGGTGTGTTTAGACCCCCTGAATGTCATCGATATAAGTCGCAGTGATGTTGTCTGTAGCGTGTGGAATGGATGCACTTTTTTTTTCAACTATGCTAACTATAGTTTTTACGATATCCAGAACATCTCAGGATTAGTTGCAGGTGATTATTGATATTTATTATGTTGACAGACTTTTTTTTTATTTTTTATTATTTATTTACTCTATTTTATCTTTTTATGTGTATGTTTGTGTTTACATTTATATATACGTTTATATATACTAATCTCTGGATATATTTATGTTTGTTCAGTTAGCAGACCTTTTTAATTTAAATGAATCATATTTTAACTTGTATGTATATTTTATTAATGAATTTTATTATGAATTTGGATTCATCCAAAAATGAAATTTGTCATTAATATCTCACCCTCATGTCTTTCCAAACCTGTAAGATCTTCATCTTCAGAACCCAAATTAAGATATTTTTAATGAAATCCGAGAGCTTTCTGACCCTGCATAGACGGCAATGCAACTGTCATGTTCGAGGCCTTTAAAGGTAGTAAGAACATCGTTAAAAGTCCATGTGACGTCAGGGGTTCAAAAACTGGCACAGAAGAGAAAAAACGGTTGGATAAAGTCATTATTTCATTTTTTTTTTTTTTTTTTTTTTGCCCACACAAAGTATTCTCGTAGCTTCATAAAATTATGGTTGAACCACTGTCACTATTTTAACAATGTCCTTGCTACCTTTCTGAGCCTTGAATGTGTCAGTTGCGTTGCTGTCTATGGAGGGTCAGAAAGCTCTTGGATTTAATTAAAATCTTAATTTGTGTTCTGAAGATGAACACGGGTCTTACGGGATTGGAACAACATTAGGGTGAGTAATTAAAGATACAGATGATTGAATGAGTTTTTAGTCGATTTGACAAACATTTGTTGAACTCAACGAAGTGATTATGTATGTTTATAAACTGACACAACTGACATTTGTTTTTTTCCCCCCAACAGGTTCAGATGTGAATAGCATGGATTCAGTGGACAGCTGTTCGACCTTGGGGGCGGGAGACAGCCAGCTGAGTGGCAGCCAGACCTGTCAATCACAGAGCTCTGAGCTTATTGTGTGGGAGATTGAGGTGCCAAAGGTACAATTCCCTTAAACCACTGATTCTGCTTTACTTTTGGTACTCCAGCCATCAATCACAAGTTTTCTGAAAGTGTTTTAGCAGTTTTTAAGGAAAACTCTATGTATGTTGGTTTTTTTTAATTTTTTTTTAAAAAAGACAAACGTTGTCTTGGAAAAATTGAACATTTTGTACATTTTAAAGTTAAATATTTCTATCTAATGCACTTGTTTTTAACAAAGAAAACTTACCTGAACTTTAAAGGGGAATCAACCCTCTTTTTATTTGTGATGTACTGTCTCAGTCTAAGTTACATTCACACTGGTATTTTAGAAGGCAAACAATTTAGAATATAATAATACCAATAATAATAATAATAATAATAATAATAATAATAATAATAATAATAATAATAATAATAATAACTTTATATTATTGTTATTCCTATGACAGTAACGGCTATATATTGTGAAAACAAATGCACTGTAAAATGAATTAAAAGGAATATTTCAAAGATATATTACATTTGCTTTACACTACAGCAGGGAAATTACAATACTACTTTGGTCATTTCTACACTTGATAGAAATATTTTGAAGTTGGACTGCGGTAACATTACCCATTTGTACCGCTAGCTGTCAGAAATTCATACTACACTTTTAAAGCTTTTATTTTGATGAAAATGGCAGTAGAGCTTTTATTTTGAAGGAATACTCCAGCTTCAGTCAAAACAGACTTACAAAAATGATTGTCACTACAAATCTAGTGAAATACTGTAATCATCTGACGTGAAAATAAAGCCTACCTGATGGCCTTTGCATTCCCAGTCGCACACTAAACTTGCAGCACATGCAGTAAACGAGTTCACTGCTGTGAACAGAGGCATTCCAAGCTGCGGAAAACACCGGATCATGAGCTGATCGCCTGAACGAAGTGCGCAGCAAAAACAGACTTGATGGGATTAAGCCATATTGCGCTTTCGGTTTTAGTTTGTTTGACACATGGCCCAAAACACAACTTTTAAAGACCATTTATGTTGGAATAAGAAGTTTAAATGTATTTTAAAAACTACATGTTTTGTCCGGAAGACCTATCATTTCATATCGTCATGTGATCACGATAATATCGAGTTTTGCTATCGCGATATCACTATATTGATAATATTGTTAGATCTCTGCAAAACAGAGGAGCTTTTGTCAGTGTGCTAGCTTTTTCTACCTTGTGTATGAATTCATTAAAACCTACTTTGATATCTGTGGTTCTCCTCTGGTTTTGTAGCATCTCGTGGGACGGTTAATCGGCAAACAAGGGAGATACGTGAGCTTCCTGAAGCAGAGCTCTGGTGCTAAGATTTATATTTCAACCCTGCCTTACACTCAAGAGTTTCAGATCTGCCATATAGAGGGTAAGTGAGTCTCTAGGAAAGCCCACAATCTTGGTTTATCCATCACTTTTGTCAATTTATTTTTTTTGGTTTGTTTCTTAGGAACCCAGCAGCAGGTAGATAAGGCCCTGGCCTTGATTGGGAAGAAGTTCAAAGACTTGGACCTGACCAACTTGTACGCTCCACCTCCCCCACCGCTAACGCTGCCCTCTCTACCCATGACTTCCTGGGTAAGACTGACCCCTTCTTCCTGCTCCTGCAGACTACATGGGCAGCATTATAACTCTCACGCACCCTCAGGGTTTTTTTCAATTTTTGTCAAACATAGAACTACAGATTTGAATTTATCCTAAGCTATTTAAACTGTAGAGTCCAAGTCTTTTTGGCATCCTAACATGGTGCTTCATTGGATCTGTCTGTTACAGCTTTTGTTGCCCAATGGGGTGACAGTCGAGGTGATCGTGGTGAACATTGTATCAGCCGGTCACGTGTTTGTCCAGCAGCACACTCACCCTACGTATCACGCCCTGCGCAGTTTGGACCAGCAGATGTTCCTGTGCTATTCACAGCCCGGCACGCCCCCCTTGCCATCGCCTGTTGAAGGTAAGGTCGTATCCTTTTTCTCTTTTCACATTCCTCTTTCAGAAAACTACATTTTTTCTCATCTCTTTTCCAGTTGGAGTGATTTGTGCAGCGCCAGCTGTAGATGGAGCCTGGTGGCGAGCGCAAGTTATCTCCTTCTACAAAGATTCAACTGAAGTGGAAATCAGATATGTTGATTACGGAGGCTACGACAGAGTCAAGATTGACACCCTTCGACAGATCAGGTTATTGCTGCTTTTTTTTTGTTGTTGTTGTTAGTAAAAGTTTATGTACTGTTCTGTAAAGCTTTTTTATTAAAAACAAGCAAACATGTTACCCATGATAATGTTTAAAATATATACAGAAATATATATTGTGTTGATTTTTCAGGTCGGACTTTGTGACGTTACCGTTCCAAGGAACAGAAGTGTTATTGGACAACATTGCCCCACTTCCAGGTTTGTTTTTATTTAAAAATTTAAGTTAAATTTTCCATCACCTCAGTCCATCTGGATCTCACTGTTGTTGATGTGTTCATTAGGAGAGGATCGGTTCTCAGCGGAGGCCAATTCTGCACTGGAAGAGATGACAAGAGGGGTTCCATTGCTGGCACAAGTGAGTCTTTAAATCATTCATTAATGGATGACATTTATGTTGTTGATGTTTACAACCAACAGATAATTTAATGGGCAATTTTGTCATATAGGTCACCAACTATGACAATAATACAGGACTTCCTTTAGTACACATGTGGAACATGGTGGGAGAGGAGGTAAGTTTAATTTGATTGTATTGTTTATAATTAGTTGAAAGGCAGTTGTTTTTAGCTTGTTTATTCTGATTTTTTTTTTCTGCAGTTTTTGCATTTCTTAGCATTTTAAAGGGGTCATCGGATGCCCGTTGACAACAAGTTGATATGATTCTTTAGGGTCTTAATGAAAAGTCCATAACATACATTGGGTAAAATTTCTTAATGGTAGTGTAAAACAAGTTGTTGTTTTTTTTGTTTTTTTTTTAAACCTAAAAACAGCTCTGTCTACAGCGACCCGTTTCGGTGCATGTTCCTTTAAATGCTAATGAGCTCTGCTCACCCCATCCCTCTCTTTCATGGGGTGATGAGCAGTTCTCTGAGACCGTTAACTTTAGCTGCATTTAGCCGTGGAACTTGCTAACAAATATTCATGAATATGCATATTCGTGTTCCCTTCAAAAACAAAAGTAATCCACTGCATCTTCAGCGGCTAAGATGTCGGGAATAAATTACTACTATGTTCATTGCATCCAACAACAAAACACCTTAATAGCTTAGGAGCCATTCTTGTCTACTTCTGCTCCAGCGTCGAAACAGTGACTGTTTACAGCTCACTCTGTCAGTCAACAGTCGTGGGAGTGGCCTGTGCAGAACTATGTCACTCTGCCAAGCAGGGTTGCCAGGTTTTCAAAAAAAACAACACCCAGTTGCTACCCAGAAGTAGCCCAATTGCGTTTTGAGGCATTCCAAGGGCTAAATATTACATTATTGGGGTCATTTCAAACAGCGGACATGAAAAACAACCCGTGGCAACAGTGTTAAAGTAGTCCAATTCCGTGGGAAAACTGCAGACTTGGCAACACTGCTGCCAAGAATCTCAGAACAGCTTGATCTGAGAAAGTGTAAAAAAAAAAAAAAAAAAAAAAACTGGGTGGATTTTTATTGTTATGGGGTGGTTGTGTACACACACTGCCAACACACATTTGTTTAAACGTATAAAAGTGNCAACACTGCTGCCAAGAATCTCAGAACAGCTTGATCTGAGAAAGTGTAAAAAAAAAAAAAAAAAAAAACTGGGTGGATTTTTATTGTTATGGGGTGGTTGTGTACACACACTGCCAACACACATTTGTTTAAACGTATAAAAGTGAATTTTGCATCCGATGACCCCCCTCCACTTTAAGAAATCTTTCATTCAGAATTGAAAATTGTCATTTATAGCCTGTTTACAACATGGATGTGAAGTGTATAGAATTTTATTTTTATTTTTTTATTTAAAACCTTTCTAAACTGAACTTAGTCAACACCACCACTGTAACATTAATGGCACAGAGCAAAGATATCATTATCACTTTCAGAATGTTTTTTTTTTCTTACTGATAAATAAATACATTGACAGCCAAAAATTCTTTCATTAATTACTCACCCTCATGTCGTTCCAAACTTGTAAGACCTTTGTTTATCTTCAGAACACTAATGAAGATATTTTTGATGAAATCAGGGCTTTGTTTTTTTTTTTTTTTTTTTTTTCCCAAAGATGTACAAGTAGCATAAATAACATGATACTCGGTTCCTTTTTTTTTTGTAGCTGGTCCTGCTCAACCGCACTTTGGCAGAGCGAGGTTATGGCACCTGGGTGGACAGTTTCTGATCCTCCAGAGCTCCCTCGCCCTCCTCTCCTCACTCACCTCGTGGCCCACCTGCCCCTTAATTATCACCACTCGTCATGAATATCTGCAGGTTCTGTCCTCACCCCATCGTGTCCTCCACCACCTCCTTCCTGAAGTGCGCACCACTGGCTCCGGGAGTTTCTTTTTTTGGTTTGCTGTCCCCTCCTCCATCCTGCCTTTTTCTGTTTTCTTTTTTCTTTTCTATCCCCTTGCGTATGAAATCAATGTACTGTATGAAAGAGAAAAAAAGCAAAGAGAGAGTCAAGCATCAATGACCGAACATCCAATAAGGACTGAAGTTTTGACTCTGCTCTTGTAAATTTCAAATATTGTAACTAAATAAAGGTTAATCATGTTTCCGTCCGATCAGACTCCTTCCAGCACAAAAAACGACTGTGGATTATCATGCCGTGGATGAAAAAATCTGTAGTAGTAATAAAAGTACATTTAAGAAGATAACTGGTGCAGTTAAGACTCAGCGTTGCTGCTACTGATGTAATCTTGGGACTTGAGACATCATGTTTGCATTTACATTATCAAGGCTTCGTCCGATTGTTTCACTTTCCAGTCGGGTGGGTACAGTTTGGCAAGGAATAAACAACCACAGCTCCATGTCGTCCATCTCTATGTCTGTCTGTACAACAGTGTGGCCTTAGAGGGTGACGTGCAACCCATGACCTCCCTCTTCACCACACTCTGGAACTGTAGGACTCCAACTGCCTTTGGCGTCAATAGGCCTGACACCAAAAATCACTTCATTTACTTCACCGATTACAGAGTCTGTTAATCCAGGAGACGTCTGTGCCCTCCTGACCTCTGGGCCTTTTTTAGGAAAGACTATGTTGAGTCTTCAGCCCCTAGAGCGACACTAGAGTTTGAATGGTGCTGCTACAGATGCCGAATACTGACCTGTGGGGACACTAAATGAACCAGAACACTACTGTGTGATGGGGACAGCAGGGCACTTCCGTTTTGGGTGGATGAACTGCATTCAATGGGTCTGTGTGTTTTTGTATGCATGTAATTTTGCTCTAAAGCACGTCGATTCACGTCATCTGTTCATCAGGCCGCTTGCTTTCGTCTCGCTCAAGATCCGTCTCACAATAACATCACGTCTAGTAGACCCATTGCCATTAATGTCTCTCTGCATTCTGTAAATAACTTGGTACACAGTGTCCAATCTCTGCAACCCACCCAATTGGCTACTAGGAGAAGCTGTCGATACACCTACCTGTCTTGGAGAAGATAAAAAGCTTTAAGCCTTATCCATTGCTCTTTTTTTATGTTGGTTTTACATGAGATGTAATTAGGGTTGCTTTATTACTGTATAATTTGTTAAAGAATAATGGCACAGAGATTAATATTCCCTCTTTTTTTTGTATCTCCTTATTGATTATACTCTTTCAGTCATTTAGATGGCTTTTTGGCCAAGGCTCGTTCCTTTTTCTGCTGCTGAATTATTGCTAATAATGTTTGTTGGACTCCAGAATGTCTAAGGTCGTCCTCGCATGGGCCTTTTTCAAGCTTTTAGCTTGGGTTTTTGGATGTTAGCATTACAGTTGTTAGCCTCTAAAGCCCTTGATGAACTTTTACACGGTGTCAAAAATAAATACCCCCCTTCTGTTACTGCATATATTTGACTTCACCAGACTGGATGGAAACATAAAATAGTTTTTTACACTTTTATTTTGAAACGAGAGTGTACACTGCTCACTTTTTAGCGGTAGTATTGAGCGCTAAGTATGTGTAAACTGACAGCGTCGGAAAATAACGTCAAGTTTAGTCGTCTGTGAGGGGCATTACGCGGTTTTCCACTATGCTACGAGGTTTTCTGCAATATTTCCTTCACACGCTTTTGTTTCTGTACTGTCCTGCGTTCATCTCAGGTATGAGCTTTTCATTTCTTACCTTTGTGTGTTTGAGGAGAATTATTAGTCATATTCTTTCAGGAATTGATGTGCGCGGCCCATTCAAGGTCTGCCTGCACTACCGCAGGTGAATAAATAAGGAACCACACCGACCTCAGAGCCGAAACGTTTCATTGTTCTGTCTTTAGGTCTGTTTGTTTTACGGTTTTTCTTTTGTATTAATCAAGTCCAATTACTCTTCGCATACGCTCATATCTTGACTGACATGGCCTCCTACCACCAGTTCAAATGTGTCCTCCTGTATGTTCCTACCCGTTCTCCTGTATTGAAATCACGCTACTTTAGACTTGTCCAGGTTTGTGTGTGTGTGTATATATATAAATATATAAGATGTCTCACTGTACTTTTGTAAAAACACTGGAGCGAGTGTAGGAAACAAAAGGGAACATTATATTTTTTTTCACCCCCACCTTCCGACATCTGCTCATTTGTTCTCTGTTGGTAGGAATGGTTTGAAATGTTTGCTTAGCTAGATAATTAATCATTTGATTATTTAAATGAGTGTAAGAAGTCCTGCATAGACATGTACAGGTCAGTTTTTGCCAGACTCATTACGAGGTTTGATTCTTTGGTTGTACAGATCTATTGAAAAAAGAGAATAAAGTTATTAAAAACATTTCATGTCGTATTTTAGTTTTTAAAACTTTGTGACTTGTAATATACTGTAAACGTTCGAAGTTTTCTCTAAAGATAAAGACTTATGGTTGAATGTCTAATATAAATATTTAATCTAAGCAACCTTTGACCTTCAGGTACAGTATGAAATATACATAGAGGTTTTATATTTTAATACATTGTCTGTACCCTCCTTTTTAAACGTTTAATCGCGCCCATAATAAAAGTTTTGTTTATATAATGTGTATGCTGTGTATAATAAATGCACACACATACAGTAAATAGTTAAACAGTATTTTTAATTTATAAACATTTTCTTAAATATGTTCATGAATGTGTATATTTACATATACATAAATATACACAGTACACACACAAATTATGTGATCTGAAACTTTTTACATGCGATTTAATCATAATTGTTTGACAGCACTAGCTTTCTTTTTTTTTTTTTTTATAAATTAATACTTTTTGTTCAGCAAAGATGCATTAAAATGATCAAGTGACAGCAACAACAATTGCTTTGCGATAAATATTCTGCTGTTCTTTTGAACCTTGTATTCATAAAAAAATTGATAAGAAAAATTGAGTAATGTTAATTTGGTGCTCACAAAAATTCAACATTACAATGATTTCTGAATGATCATGTGACACTGAATACTGGAGTAATGATGCTGAAAATTTAGCTTTGCTATCACTGGAATGAACTGCATTTTAAAATATATTAAAATAGAAAAGAGTTGTTTTAGTAATATTTTACAGTATTTGCATTTTTGGCAGTTTTGTTCACATAAATACAGCCTTGGTGCATTTTCAAAAACATAAACCCTGGACCACAAAAAATTTACAAAATATCTAAATGAAACATGATCTTTACTTAATATCCTAATGATTTTTGGCATAAAAGAAAAATCAGTCATTTTGACCTATATAGTATATTGTTGGCTATTGCTACAAATATACTCGTGCTACTTATAACTGGTTTTGTGGTCCAGGGTCACAAATGCACATTTCTACTTTATTGTAGTTGTTGTAATTCTCAACCTCTAGAGGGAGTAAAAGACCATTTTATGATCACATTTCCACTCTCCAAGTCTGAGTTCATACATTTGAGCTCTGTAATCCCAACAATGACATTTCCAAGAACAAGGATATTCTCTAAGACGTGCCAGTGTAAACACTTCTAAATGAGAAACTACTTTGATCCGTTTTAATTCTGGAGTCTTACTTGACGAATGCCTTTTCTATTTGCTAGAAAGCTAAAGTGAGTCATTTAGTTAACAGCTCATGACTTTAAGTGAGGGAGAAGGTCTTGAAGCAAATGTGCCTTTTATTAAACCAGAGAAATAAGCATATTGTGAGCCAGCTGAGTGAGTGACACTTGTACCTGAGCTTTTGTCCAGAATGATTTGGTATTTTCATTCTTATTGTGTGTGAAACGCCCCTGGCAAGTCCCTGATGATTTCAAAGGGTTTTCAAATGAAAACTCTTTCTGGTCTGTTTAGTATAAGTGAGATTCAGCCATTAGGATGACATTGTAATATCAGAAGGTTCCATGTAGCTCTGTTGTGTGCTATTAAATTACAATTCCTTGTTGCTTAATTGATTTGGATGAGTTTAAATCTAGTGACAAAATGTCTATCATTAGCGTTACATTACATTTCTGGTTTTTCATGCTGTTGCAGAACACCAAGTTAAGCACATATGTCTAGACTCCATAATGGGAATATAGTTATTCTCCCAGTGCTGTAATTCTATTCAATTTGGTTTTGGCAAATCATAACTCTTCCTCCAAGTGCAAAATGCAACGAGTAAAAATGGAAACATATGCCTTGTCATCAGCCAACTGGCTTGTTTGGGGTTTAAACTCGAGAAGCCCCAGAGTACATTTATTACTCACTGATGGCTGCTCTGCCATTTAAACACATCATAAAATTGGCAGATGATTCCGCAATAAATTATCTGATGAGAAACAAGGTAGTGGATCTGGCAATAAGGTGCTAAAATGGCACTTGGTGTATTTGTCAGTAAAACTAATGGGCTGACGAAAGAAAGCTTGCCCTGGTTTCTGTATATTTCTGTCAGACGGGAATGTGTTTTTATAGTTGTGATTGCCAGGTATTGCCATTCAAAATACCAAAACATGAAAATTATTTATCACAGTGTACACTGGCTGAATAAATCATCTTATGATTGACGTAACAGTCAATTAGTTAAACGTACTGTTGTTACCATACATATAGTCGTTCTTTTTTAATTCATGTTGGGTCAAACTAAAATCCACATCATCCCAATATAACCCACCATACTGAAAGACAATTTCCTCAAGATAATATAATGATAATAATAATAAAAATGAATAGACTACCTCATTAGAGTGCATTTTGGGAAATCATCATAACTGATATGATGATACCTCTGTTTTGGTATTTTTTTATCTGTCTATCTAGTCCAAGCTGATCATTACCTAGTCCATCTTTTATTATTATCTATTCATACCTGGTTATTTGCCAGTCCAAGTTGGTCATTAACAAGACAGATCTTGTTAGTAAGCAGTCCTGACCTGGTAGACCAATTTTGGACCAGCAACAAACATGTTTTAGAACATGATAGCTGGTCAACCAGTTGATAACTAACTTAGACCAGCTAGAAACTAGATACAGCTACTGGGGTTTTTGTGCAGGCTGATTTTAACAAAATATTATATTACATGCCACAAAACATTGTTTAGGGAAGTGTTTCGTAACCTTTTTGTGTTACAGCCCCTCTATAAGGCTCAAACTGACTCCAAATCAGAAATGTGTTTGTTTTAACGAAAATAAAACTAAATATTTAAAAAAAAAAAAAAAAAAAAAGCATACTGTGAGTTAAAATCAAACCCAATTTGTAGCAAATATATACAGCTACAAATGGTAATCACGCTAATTTATAAAAAATTAGCACACATTTTTGAAAAGGGCTGAAAGATTACAATAAGTTATAAACAAAAATATAAAAAATATTGTAACAAATGGTAGCAAACTGTAACACTGTAACAAATTGTAAAATTGTGTTACATTTAATTTAAAGGTGTCCTTGTTACAGTAATTATACATTTAAGTACTGAGTAACATTAACTACATGTACTTACAATATGGTTAGGATTAGGGTTTGGCTTAGTGTTACTTGCAATTGTTGTTATAATAGTAAGTACATGTAACGTATAACATGGACACCTTACAATAAAGTGTTACCTAAAACTGTAACAAACTGTAATGCAACAGATTGTAACAAACTGTAATATTGTAACATTGTAACAAACTGTTACACTGTAACAAATTGTAAAATTGGCTTACACTTTTAAGGTGTTGTTGTTACAGTGTCATTATACATTTCAGTACTGAGTAATATTAATTAACTTCATGTACTTACTATATGGTTAGGATTGGGGTTTGGCTTAGGGTAACTTGCATGTAATTATGCATTATTTATTGTTATTATAATAGTAAGTGCAGGGACACCTTAAAATAAAGCGTTATCTAAAATGTAACTAATTGTAACAAACTGTAATACTGTTACAAACTGTTAAATTGGGTTACTTTTTATTTGAAGGTGTCCTTGTTACAGTGTAATTATACATGTATGTACTGAGTAATATTAATGAACTACATGTACTTACTATATGGTTAGGATTAGTGTTTGTTTTAGGATTACCTGCATGTAATAATGCATAATTTATTGTTGTTATTATAACAGTAAGTACATGTAACGTGTAACAAGGACACCTTAAAATAAAGCGTTACCTAAAATTGTAACAAATTGTAATGAACTAACACTGTAAGAAATTGTAAAATTGGGTTGCACTTTAAGGTGTCCTTGTTACATTATAATTACACATTTAAGTAATGAGTAATATTAATTAACTACATGTACTTACTGTATGGTTAGGATTAGGGTTTGGCTTATGGTTACTTGCATGTAATTATGTGTAATTTATTGTTATTACAATAGTAAGTAAATATCACATGTAACAAGGACATCTTAAAATCAAGCGTTACCTAAAATTGTAACAAACCGTAAAACTGTAACAAATTGTAAAATTGGGTTACACTTTATATGAAGGTGTCCTTGTTACAGTGTAATTATACATTTAAGAACTGAGTAATATTAATTAACTACTTGTACTTACTATATCGTTAGGGTTTGTCTTAGAGTTACTTGCATGTAATAATGCATAATTTATTGTTATTTTAATAGTAAGTACATGTAATGTGTAACAAGGACACATTAAAATAAAGCATTACCTAAAATGTAACAAATTGTAGCAAACTGTAATACTGTAACAAATTGATAGATTGGGTTACATTTTATTTGAAGGTGTCCTTGTTACAGTGTAATTATATATTTAAGTACTGAGTAATATTAATGAACTACATGTACTTACAATATGGTTAGGATTAGGGTTTGGCTTAGTGTTACTTGCAATTATTATTATAGTAGTAAGTACATGTAACACGTAACATGGACACCTTAGAATAAAGTGTTACCTAAAATTGTAACAAACTGTAATGTAACAAATTGTAACAAACTGTAATATTGTAACATTGTAACAAACTGTTACGCTGTAACAAAATGTAAAATTGGCTTGCACTTTAATTTGTTGTTACACATTTCATGTACTTGCTATTATTAATAACAACTGCAAGTAACACTAAGCCAAACCCTAATCCTAACTCTAACCATATAGTATGTATGTAGTTAATTAATATTACACATTACTTACTTTAATTACCTTAATAATATACAATAATATACATATAAGTAATAAGTAATATTAATGAACTACATGTACTTACTATATGGTTAGGATTAGGATTTGTTTTAGGATTACCTGCATGTAATAATGCATAATTTATTGTTATTATAACGGTAAGTACATGTAACGTGTAACAAGGACACCTTAAAATAAAGCGTTACCTAAAATTGTAACAGTTTGTAATGATCTGTAATACTGTAACAAATCGTAAAATTGGGTTACACTTTAAGGTGTCCTTGTTACAGTATAATTCTACATTTAAGTAATGCGTAATATTAATTAACTTAATGGACTAACTGAGGTTTAGAGTTTGGCTTAGTGTTACTTGCAGTTGTTATTATAATAGCAAGTACATGAAACGTGTAACAAGGACACCTTAAAATAAAGTGTTACCTAAAATTGTAACAACTAATAACTCATGATTTTTGTTTTACAGGTTAAGCTAAACAAAACTGAAATCTTTCCATGTAGCATGGTTGGGAATCACTGGTTTAAGGTACGTTATGATGTTTGGGTAACACTTTACAATACGCTCTCATTTGTAAACATTAGTTAATGCATTGACTAATAATGAACAATATATTTTTACAGCATTTATTCTTTGGTTAATGTTAGTTTATAAAAAATGTTCATGTTAGTTCATAGCATATTAACTAATGTTAATAGAAACACTATTAATAAAAGCTGAACATTAACTAGGATTAATAAATGCTTTAGTTCATGATAAGTAATGTTAACAAATCAAACCTTATTGTAAAGTGTTACCGATGTTTGTCAGGCGAAGCAGATCTTATATCAGTGCTATTTTGTTTTGCTGTGAAATTCTAATATGTTCTCACTTATAATGTGCTGTTTCACATGATAATAAGAGATCAAGGAGCACTGAGCGTCTTGCAATAGCGGTGCTGTTTCATTTCATAACGGATATACAAATGTCTGACTCATCGCTCTGACTGCGTGCCAGCCGTGGAATAGAAAACCTCATTTATCAGTATTCCTTCTCTATATGAATCTGTGAGTATTTTTCACTCTTTTTCAAAGAATATAACAGATATGTTCCAAAATAGCACCTCACGTGTCAGGTGCTGATGTGATGTGATAACATGACCACTAGATGGAGCTGGAGTTTGAGATTTCATCTCTATTTTTTTTCTTTTGCTCAATGAGATCATCAACTTCTGGAGTGTCAGGACCATCTCCATTACAGGGCACTTAAATGAGCTTTTTGTCTGTCTGATCTCCGTCAACTAGTGGTAATGCGTGCGCTCGCACAAGCCGAGATGAATCTAATGAAGGCACTCAAGCACACACAACCTTTATTCAGACGTCTTGAAAGGCTGTGCTTTTTAGCTCATCACTGGACAGTGGTAATTATCCGAGGTCACCCTTGTCTCGCTTTCTGCCGCCAGACAGCCGAGGCCCTTAAATCTTTGAAAACTGTGTGCGAACACAATGGATATTCAGACGTCTTCTGTCATGCCAATGTTACACTGTACGGCAAGTGCTGGAATGAAATGAATGTTATTGTCTCCTGAGGGGCCGTTTAACATCAACACATTTCTCATTCGATTGTTCTGCTCGGGCACGGCTAAATTACACTTAAATTTTCGTATCTCACCTCCCTTCTCATTTTCCGTAATGAACGAGCAGAGGCTGAAGTCCATTCTGCGGCCACCAAGGACACTTTTCTTTATTACCGTCCATTATGAGGCCCAATGTTTCTGTTTCTGTCTTCTGTCTAAAACCGTAACCGTGATCCCAGCCTTCCGAGACGGAATAATCGAGACTTGCTCCGCAAGGGCGATTCTGAAGCGTTTCAAAGTAATCTGATGCCTGACCATCAAGGCTTAAGGCCGATTTATCCTTTTATTAATACAGTCTAAGGAACAAATTGATTTTAAAACACACCGAGCATTGATATCTCTGCTTTTTAGGCTTTTTAAACACCTTTTGAATAGATACAGTAGCTCTAAAAAGTTTTTAAAACACCTTAACTTAACAGAAAGGTCATTGCTTTACATAGAAAATATCAATCCAAGCATTATTTGTTTAGAATGAAACAAATGTAACAAAGGGAGGTTTGCAAGGTTGCAAATGATAAAACAATGGATATTTTTTTATAAAAGTCGTTTTTCACATGCTCAAAAATGTGCAGTTAGTTCTGGAAAAGCATACTTTTTGCAGAAGTCAGTTAGTTTGTTACCTACTGCACTTTATTTCAGGTTATATATATATATATATATATATATATATATATATTCAACCTCTGTATGTTAAAACAGTTGATCCTTATTTGAAAATAATGCTTTGTCATGCACGTTTGTGCTTGCCATACGACCGTTAAAATAGCTTTAGCCATGTGATGCAAAGCGAATGACATTTGGTCTCTGGCATCCTCAGCAGAATCTGTGAGGAACGGTGACGTGCGACAAAAAGACAGACACTTGGAGACATCGAGTTAAGTAACTTGAAGGTTCACATAAAAGCGTGTAAAGGGCCCTCAGCAGCTCTCCTTACACTGACACCATCTGCTCGGCACTGATGTGAACTCGTGCGTACAGCACAGCCTCTGTTTGTGCGTAGCTTCTCGAGCGGCTGATGAATAGAGCGTCTGCTTTGTAGCGTGTGCCAATAACTTTGATGGCAGATCATTAGAATGAGCGCTAACATCTTTTCTGAGTGGCCTTTTTTGTTGCATTCCTTGATGTGTACAGGTGTGGATAAAGGAGGAAAGATCCAGATTTGAATTTGAATATAGTGAATCGCACATGGCCTAAATGATGCTGTCGGAGCATTAGCTGTGGGCATCTCATAATACCGAGAGGGGTACAATAGCTCAAATGCTAGACCGGGCTCGTGAAAATATGACAGATTTGTCGAAGCGACATTTCTGTAAATAAAGCGACGGCCAAATGTTGCTTGTGGAACAATCTGTGCAGGGAAATAAAACAGAAATGGATGTTTGGATGTGATAAGAAACAGCAATTCATGTGACAGGATAATGCACATCAGATAACGTGATTGAGAAAGTGCTCAATGCTCATTTAGTGATGATGTGACGGGACTATTGATTTATTTGTAATTCACATACTGACCATGTCAGTAACACGACTGATAATCTCTGCATTGATTCCATTGATTCTTGGCTCTTTTGAGCCGGATTTCATTTGCCTCAAAGGACAAAGTGGCGTTTTAATTCATCCTTTTCCCAATTAGTCTTAGTGATTTTAATCATTTTAGGCTTTTGAGTTAAATGTGTGATTTGTAATAAGAAACGCAGACTAAATTAGAAAATGTAAACTAGTATCACTTGTTGATTCCAGAACATTTTTAGTTATAAATGCTCAATAAGAATGGAAAGACTTAGGAAATTAGGGCTGTCAAACGATTAATCGTGATTAATCACGATTAATCGCATCCAAAATAAAAGTGTTTACACACTATGTGTGTTTACTCTGTGTATATATAAATACACAAACATACATTTTTAGAAAATATTAATATGTATATTTATACCTGTTTATAATTTAGATTGTAAATATAAATATTTTACATATCTAAAATATTTTACCTTAATATATACATGTATTTGTGTGTTTATATATACATAATAAATATACACAGTACACGCACATATAGTATTTAAACAGGAACTTTTATTTTGGATGTGATTAATCGTTTGACAGCCCTACTTTAAATGCAAAACGATTACAGTGAGGTAATCAGAATTCTCAGTAATTACATTTTTTAAAAATCAATTTAAAATCAACCAATGACTTAATCGGAATTATCAGTATTATTATTTTTTGTCTCCCCCAAATGCTTTATTCTCTTAGCAGGAAAGGGTTGCCTTTTTAAATAGTGGATATATTTGTACCCTTCTGACTGACAAAACAGGGTTTTTAGTAAAAGATAATACGTAAAAATGCCATGATGAAAAGTCGTAGTTCTTCAGTTTTGAATAGTGATCATCCGGATTCAAAAATGTTTTCTAACTTTTATAATCATTTATAGAACCCGGAACACTGCTTTGAAAAGCGGCGACGTGATGAGACTCCATTCTTTATTATTTCAACCTCCATTAAAACTGTTTCTTAAACATGAAGTATTATCTCCCTAATTATCCATTTAAAGATCTGAGCAGATATTTTCTAACTCCATTGTCAAATTGGCCATTTTAGGCAATGTTTGGCACATTACATTTTTCTCTCTAATTGCAAAATGCACAGGCTCTAATTGGACAGATCTGTGTTGTGCACTTAGTCTAGTCTTTAATAAGGGTCTTCAGTTCAGACATCTTTCTCTGCTGTTTTTGAAGACTTAATGGATTTCCAGAGACATTAGATTTAACTTAATAATGGCGAGGGTTGCGGCATTAATAAAGCGTGCCTTCAAAACGGGCGAATGCAAATGTGTATATTTAAATATCCTCTTGATGTGTGTTTCTTTTAAAGTTGAATTTCAATTTCATCAAACCCGACAGCCGTGTCTCTGTTTATGTCACAAGCAACATGAATATGCATATGGTGAATGGTAAAATTCATAAGCGTATGAAACTGATGCCTCGTCTCATGGCGGCGGCGTATTTATTATGTAGATGATTTTATGGCTGATCTACACAGCGAAACGTACATGAATAGATTTGTTTTTTATGCGATCAGACAATTAAAGGTGCCAGAAATGTATTCCGCAGCTGATAATACAGTAAATGATACGCTAATAAAAGGTCTAACGAGGTCCACGGTGTTCTTTAATGAACCTGTAAACGTTGGCCTCACAGTAAACATCCCCAAATGCTCTTTAAGGCTTATAAGCTACGAAACACTCGGGACGTGGTGTAGATATTTAAAACCTTGCTCCGAACAGTAATTTCCTGTTCAATTATGCCAAATCTCAATGAGCCATGATTCTAAAAACAGCCCCCTTTGACGGCCCAGTTGTGAAGATCTGGCATAGCGCCTCATTGTAATGCCAGAGAAGTGACAAGGCATAAAACACGACATGCTTTCAGGTGGTCAGATGAAATGTTATTTTGTACTTCCTTCCAAAATGAAAGGCAACTGTGCTGAATAAACTATTTTGCCCACCATTATGCTTATCAAATCCTATTATGAAATTATGTCATTTCGATTATCTTAAATACCCTGTAAAATGTTCTGCCAGAAATTTAATTACGTATTGAATTACGATGGAATGGAACGGCGGTGGTGATGCATATTTGAACTTAACAGAAATGACATTTCAGGCTAAGAGCAGAAGGAAGCACAGCTTCAGCTGAGAATGATTATTATTAATACTCATTAGAATTAGTAATGTCAATAAAACTGCAATTGAAAACAAAAGTATCTTTGACACATTCTTTTTTTTAAAAACGGTGGTCTTGTCTCGCTCAAAGCCCGAGAGAGAATAAACTGAGAGGGGAGAGAGATGTTTCGTTTTCTGGGTTGTGCCCCACAGGTACCCGTGTGTCAGTTTACCAACAAGCTGCCCGCTAGGCAGTGAGGTGAAACAACGGGTTCACCTGCCAATCAAGAGCATCTCAGCCTCCCTCCTTCGGACGCGGGCTCTTTATTTCAAGAGTTCTGACTGCTGTTCAGAAGCTATCTTTAGCAGGAGAGGTGAGAAGAGGAAATAATATGAATTGGTATAGGTATAGAGAACCAAAAAAAAAAAAAGAATGATGAGGTGTCTTTGGGCCATGGAGCCTTTCTTAAACAGAGCTGCAGGAAATAAACAGCAATCACTGTAGCATGACTGAAAATCCACTGAGCAGGCAGCCTTAATTGAGCCCCTCTCTCTCTATTTCCTTTTCTCTCTTCCCTCTCTCCATGGATAATAAGCACAAGATCCCTTAACCTTTTTGTGCATTTTAAAGACCATTAATTGATGTGTAAAACTGCATTTTGCAGAAGTCAAGGGGTCCAAAGACCCTCAGGCGGTGTGTGATAGCTCAGATAATTTGAGTTTAACGTCTCAACGTGACAGATGGGTGTCGCTAAAGGAGGTGTATTCTGTACAGTCGCTATACGAGTACACACAGTGGTGGAAAACAATAATCATGCATAACATTTGCATGCGTGACTATGAATACTGATTTATGATGTGCT
>JAHKKF010538547.1:36369-62516 GCA_019740295.1 Labeo calbasu
TTTGATCGCATTCATTTCTTTTTGTATTTTCATAGTATGTTTAGACTTATGTTGATACTTTGCCTTAGGTGGTGCAGGTTAGTGTGTGTACTGGTGTACACTTTTCCATTATTATACTTTAAGTATTATGCATTCAATTAATTTCCTAATGTGTCATTAATTATTTATTTAAAATTTTTCTTATTTATTTTTCAGTTGTTTTATTCATGCCCGGACTTTGCTGTTGTTTCAACATTAAAAGGTGCTTGTAATATGAAGTAAACTTAATTTAGAATATGTGATATGATTTTTTTTTTTTGTACATTTTTAAATAAAGATTCACATTTTTAAAAGATTTTTGTGTTTTTTTTGTTTTGTTTTGTTTTTACCTGTAGAGATTAGAATTATTATATAAATATTTATATTATACATTTTTATATAGTATGGATTCTTCCAAAGCATTTTTATTTAGTAGTATGAGTAATATCTGGAAAATACTGTGTGTTTATGTTATATTATTTATATTAATTTACATTGGCCATGTAAATATGCAAACTGAGTCATATGTATATTTCTGTCAGCAAGAAATAGATTTGCCTTATTCAACCTAACCTGAATCCAGGCAGAAATGCATTTAGATTTCCATGTGTAAGTGAATCCCAGGATAAGCAGACGCTGTATCAGTAAATTTAATGTGGATTCTATTTTCTTTTTTATGTATAAAGTCACCATCTTTCCTGTTTGTAGATGCGGCTGCTAGTTACCTGTAGGAGTCCAGAGTGAAAGAGCCTTTTATTTGGGATAGCTAGGGTGTGGACAAATACCGCCTTCACTGACTTATTTTAATGGATGCCATGTTGCTGCAAGTTCATATCAAGAGACGGACTGTATTAAGAGGCGTTCACAGAGGTTCATAGCTTCCCTCAGGAATTTTGTGGCTAATACTCTTCTACCAGAACACTGCGTTTTGGCATTTCCAGTGTTTTCCATTAAAAAAAAAAAAAGTGTAGTGTGTAATTCTGTAATAAGATGTGGTTAGAATTATTTTTCTGTTTTTAGGTGAACATTTAACACATAATTTGAAATGGTGAGATAAATTGAAACAATTTCTAAAAAAGAGAATATGTATTTTAATATTGAACACTTAGTTTATTTAACACTTATCATTGGTTTAAGAACAACGTGTATGAGTAAAGATGTAAAACACTAAACTAAGGTTCACTGACAAGTTGCACTGATTAGATTAGATCAAGTGGCTAATTTGGTCATTAGAAGATTAACCAGTTAAACTTTTTATTACCCACCTAAAGCTGCAGCTAGATTACTGATGATTGTTTACTTAAACCCAGCAATTGGCAAATATTAATTTTGAATCATAATTTAGCACAGCAGGTGAATATTCGCCACCTCTTTTGGTTCCGTGCCCTAAATCTGTTAGAAATACAGGTGTGCTATTCATTATGTCTCTCTCCCTGCCAGTTTGGCATTGACTGATGTAAGCCGAAATGCCTTTAGGAGGGAGAACATTTCTGTCTGATTAATAAAATAATACTACATTGTACATGTCAGTGTTGCGTTAGTCGAAAAACTTGTAATTCGGACATCAAAAGTGGGGCGTTTAGATTACATAATCACGGCACACATGTGTAATTCTAGTATTCTTAGTAAAAAGTGGGTCAAGGTTTGACGTTTCAAATGCTCTTGAATGGCCGAGGGGAAAAAAAGGGAAAGCTAGCGTTAGCAGTGATGTATCCAGGATTGAGAGCGATTGAGATCATGTGGACAGTAGCGGCTGGTGCTAAAGCAGGGATTACTGAGCTCAGGGTAGTGATGTCATCGTCAGGGTTGGGGCGGCTGTGTCATGACTCTGGGGTTTCAGCTCCAACTGAAGACCAGGAGCTGGTGGAGGTTTAAGAACAAATTTAAACTGCCCATGCAGTTGCTTTTGACGTCTATGATAGAAGAAATATTACTGTTACCACATCACCACCTGTTTCATTTGGCCTTTATTTTCTATGCTTATTCCATTGAATATTTTTGTATGTGTTTTGCAGATTTATATGTGACCCTGGAACACGAAACCAGTCATAAGTAGCACCCGTGTAATAGCCAACAATACATTGTATAGGTCAAAATGATTAATTTTTCTTTTCAATGTTTCATGAAGATATTTTGTAAGTTTCCTACCATAAATGTATCAGAACTTAATTTCTGTTTTTAATATGCATTGCTAAGAACTTTATTTGAACAACTTTAAAGGCAATGTTCTCAATAATTTTATTTTTATTTATTTATTTATTTATTTTTTAGGTTCCAGTTTTTCAAATAGTTGCATCTCAGCCAAATATTGTTCTGTCCTAACAAACCATACATCAATGGAAAGCATATATATATATATATATATATGTATGTATGTATGTATGTATGTATGTATGTATGTGTGTGTGTGTGTGTGTGTGTGTGTGTGTGTATATATATATATATATATATATATATATATACTGCANTATGTATGTATGTGTGTGTGTGTGTGTGTGTGTGTGTGTGTGTATATATATATATATATATATATATATATATATACTGCATGCATGCATACGCACACAGGTTTCGTGGTCAGGGGTCTCATATAGATTTCTGAATATGCATTTACTACTTGCATGTAATATCCAAAGAAAGTAATGTAAAAAGCTTTTATATTTCATATGGATGTTATATTGCAGATAGACAATGTTAGAGTACTACCATTTGGCTCATTTAGCAATAAATGAAGTATCTGCTTCATTTAGAAGTTTAGAAGTACCTGCAGTACTCATCTTTCAATCCAGACACCTACATTTTATTGCATTTTCCATTTTCCACTTTTTTGCAATTTCCTGTCCAATCTTTTTGTCACATTTGAAGAGTGCAAATGGACCAAAGAAAACATGTACAGAGATATTCTTGACACACTTGTTTCACATTTGATTAAAAGCTGTGTAATCTGCAAATCTGAAAGCCTGGGGTGAGAATTGCATTGTGTATTGACAACTGAAAGACTGCTGCCGGTTTCTCTAAAAGCAATCTGTTTTAGATTAAACACTTTTCTGGATGAATTAAAGTATAACACAACAGCATCATTTCCCACCAGAAAGGTTTTTTTTTTTTTTGGTGGTGGTGTACATATTGCAATTCTGTTCAGGTCAAATTAATTTACCAGGAGACCCCCTCCTCCTTCACATTACACCAAAATATGTTTATTACGTTTTGCACGCTGCCACATCTCACAACTCTGCTTTTCTTTTTCTTACCATTTATAAGAAGTGACAAAGCATTCAGACATGCGGTATATTCAAGAGCAATATAGCACTAATGGATCTTTTTCCCTTGAGTTATTTTTCCATTTAATGAGAGTGCAGAGGCAAGTCTTTGAACTGTTTTTGTTCTCGCATGCATGATTATCTACCGTCCTATCCTTCTAGTGCTCTGGCTGCCCAAGCTTTTGGCCTGTGTGCTAAAAAGAGGGACTGTTGTTTTTAGTCTATGAATGTTTAAATGACCAAAGCAAACATCTTGCTCAACAGCAAGTCGGCTAGGAGCTCACTTGTTTCGCTACGTAAAATCTTTATTTGACTGTTCAAAATAAATAAGTGATGTTCACTAATATGAAGTCTAACAAGCCAGCTAGTGGAAATCAATAACAACTGTTTATCATTAATGACACAATCTCTTTTCAGCATAAGAATTATCCATATTTTGCAGTATTCAAAATGTATAATGATGCAGAGGTCGATAAGAGAAAAAAACATCTTGATTGCATTTGACACATTTATTTGTTCACTTATCCTCCTGGCGAATTTGTTATTCTTAATATCCAGGATGAATCGTTACGCTGGCATGTAAATTACAAACGCTCTTAATCACGACGTGCGCGAAACTACGTTTCGTTTGTAATGTAATAAAATCAAATAACATAGCTTATCTAACCAATAAAGCTAGTGATGCCCTGTCACATGCCAGAACGCATTATAGGCAGAGCAGTAACCCCTTGTGCGGTGCGGTACAGCGGAGGAGAGAGTCACCCATAATAATGATAATCCCTCGGGGGGGAAGGAGGTTGTGGACGTATTGATCTAATGCCCTGTCTTGATTCTCGGCAAATCTACAGCGCTCGCTAAAACACCTCCCGCCACGTCGACCTGACCTCCCCGGAGGCCGCGAGCACTTCTTCAGCGAGTCTTTGAATTATCTCCGGTGTGTTATATAATGCCACCTGTTTATTTATGTTGTAATCGAGTAATTATGCTCTAACCTGTGTAAGGTTTTATTCGATTTTGTCATACACAGGCCTCATGCAACCAGCGTGTAATAACTAGGCGAGATTACACATGAGACATGGAGCATTGCATCATGATTAATGCTATAATTTCCATGAAGGTTATCGAGTAGTCGCAGCACATTGCTGGCTTTTTCTAATATTTTCTAATTTTCCTCTTCACGTAACAGTATCACAAGCTCAGTATTTCTCATATTTCTTTCTCTCCTTCTTTGTCTCATTTAGATTGATCCTAAAGTTGCCTTTCCAAGACGCGCTCAACCCAAGGTAAGAGCTGTTTGCTTTTGCTCTCTCATGCCGAGCCACTTTACATTTGCAAGTCTGCTGCGTATTTGTTAATAGTGTGAGAGGGCGAATGTTTTTCGCTGAATTTGGCCTTTGATAGAGCAAAGTTGAGTTGGAGTTGTAGCTGTGATGTTACGTTCTGGTCTGTTGCAGTCTGGCTGGTGTTATTTTCCAGGCTAACTATGACTTCTCTGTGTCATGGTACAAGGAGAGACTGTTTAATTGTTGTTTCAAATGTGAGGAATTCAGATTTTTTTTTAATTAGTATGGCTGGGTATGAACCCGAAGAACTATCACGGAGAAAATATTAAATTATCGCTGCCTTGTTGAGCGTGAAGGTTGAAATTTTTCTTTTTTCCGTTTTTTCTTTTTGGGGGCATGAGGTAGGGTGGTGATTAACTTACCTTTTTTAGCATCGCTGCTTGAATGTAAGATCATTAGAGAGGATTTTTTTTATGAAAGAACGGGAAAAAAACGAGAGGAGAATTTTGCCCTCAGCTGTGGAATTCAGAGCATTAAATCCCTCGTTTGAGTCTTGTCTCAACAAGTACATGTTCTTTTTACAGCCGAACGTGTGTGTGTTTTTATGGTATCTAATGTCCTGCTTCTGCGAGCCATGTTGGCAACGAACTTCCGACAGCCTCTTCACTTCAGACTGCACTGTCAGCCAGATGGTCTGTGCCCCAGATTTTGTGTCTGCCGTGCAGCCGTTGCTTGGCCTCTCAGGCAGAGCTGGGACGGCCCCCCTGGCTCAGCTACGGGCCACCAGCACTTTTGCCCGAGAGGAAAGGTGCACCGATCTGAGATCAGCCTAGGTGCTTTCTTTTAGAACGGATGCGGAACGGGACGGCAGACGGTCCTTGATCGGAACAGGCCGGGGAGGAGGGCTCGTGGGGTGACAGGTGTCCATTGCACACTTGTCTGGCTAATTGATATAAAGAACTTTTTTGCTTCATCCAGAGCTCATTGGAGGAGAAAAGGTGCACTCTTTTTCTCGCTCTCGCGCACATACACATGCCAGCGAAGCTGGTCCAAATGCAGGCCGCAGGGCCCCGGGCCTAATGCTGTTTCTTGGCTCGAGCAGGACACGGGATGAATAGTAGTATTAATACGGCCAGGCTCCAGTAGCAGTTAGACTGCAACCCTGTGGATGTTTGCTTGGAGCCAGGCACATTGACAAATAATGCCTTTAATGCAAATACATTATTATTCCCAGGTCCTGTCAATAGGCTAGGCATTATCGCACCTTCGGAAGTTGCCAATAGTTAGCGGCATTCAGATTCATTACCCTATCCGACCCTACACTTAGATTCAAGAACAAACCAGCAGTGGATAAACGCGAAGATCCAAATGGAAAACGAAGGAAACAAAAGCTCAGACCTCTGAATAGCCATTCTGTCCTCACCATGCGAGGTTTTTTTTTCTTTTTTTTTTTTTTTTTTTTATCTCCTAACAAAAGCACTAAAAGGGAGTGGGGATTTGTTTTTGCAATGATTGTGTTAAACAGCGCAGAAGTTTACCACAGGCGGAGGGCGAGATTGCTTTTTCGCCGTATTTGTGATTGGGCTTGTTGTTTCACACTACTTTTCCCCAACACGGCTCTGCATGTCCCGACAAGATTTTAATTGATATTGGGATTGAGGCCACTTTTGGAAGCGAATGGATTTTCGCAGGTCTGATATCGCCCTCTGAGAAAACTGTTATTTTCATCAACCCTAAGGCTGCATAATCCTTCCAATCAAGTTACCGACGCTTCACCAGCTGCTGTAGTGCGGTTTTAACAAGCCTCTAGGTGCAGTAAGGCGATGGACGATCATCTGTATGTGATGGGCCATTTGTTTGCTGCTGATTCTTGTCCTTTCTCATTGATCATGTTCGGAGGCCGCTCCGTCGCCGGTTGCTAATTTAGTGGGCTTGTATTTATCTTCGAGACATTTGTGTACAAAGCATTACGATCCCAAATAATTAATTTCAAAGCTATTTATGTACTTCAATAGGAAGAAATGTGAAAATTCATATTGTTGCATGTAGATAAGTGTTGTGGAAACTAGTTTGTACGTCGAATACAGTCAAGCTACTATTTTGAAAATATATTTACATAATTTATGTAAAATTATTGTAATGTTATAATGGTGTTTTGTATACTGCTAAAAAATAAGATGGGGAAAATTCTAGATTCTAGTGAATCATTTTTTTGAGTCTGGTAATGCTTCGTATGAGAGATAAGGCAAGTGTTTTTGCATATTAGCTACCAACTGCTGCCATGTGGCTAAAAATTTTAGTTTTTTTAGCAATTTTAGTTACCGTAAGTATTTTATTTACTGGTATTTTAGCAGCTCTGCTTGTGTCTCAACACTGGTAACACTTCATTATATCATTCATAACACTGACAACGTTAATGCGTAATGTGTTTGTGTTACATGTATTAATGCTACTACATTTAATAATATATATTAAAACAATGAATATAAATAAACAAAAATGGGTAATTGAGAGTGGCTACAAATATTCACAATTCAAGTTTTAGTTAAGTGTTATAAATCAGTAATTATGTAATTAGTAAAATGCATTTAGATGGTTACATAATGCTTCAACTTATTTATATTTTATCATACATGCACTATTAATCTTTAAGTAGGGCCCTATGAAATCTGTTTAAATTTTTCTGGGCTCCTTTTTAATGGTTAAAATATATTTTATTCATCAGAAAGCATGTCTAATTAATTAAAATCATGAAACTTAAACAATTTAACAATAGTCTATTAAAAGTTCAGCAAAAATGACATGTTTAGGACCCTATGAAATGTTTTATTTTTGCCCACCTTATATTTTATGAAATTCTGTGTTCTAGCATATCTAATTATTTGAATGCATTAAAACAAGTTTCATTTATTCTTTGCCTTGTGAAATGTTCATCTGGTAATAAGATGAAGGCATAAAGCATTAATTTCATTTATCTTTTAATTAATGAAAATTAAACATTTTATTTTTAGCTAATATAGGGGATTTACTATTACAATTAAAACATTGAAGAAATATATGATTATTCCTTAAAAATAAAGGTTTTAATAATTTTAGTAGTAGTAGTATTATGTACATTCTGCTGAACAGTAGTAATGTATTCCTGCCACAATGTCTTCGCGTTAAACCGGACTTTTATTTTGACAGGTTGCCGTGAATAACTTTCATTTTCTGTGCATATATGATATGAAGATAGTTTTACTCAAATGAAACGGTAAAATGCTCATGAAGTGACTCTCAGAGCAGTTCTGGAGATGTTGTTCATGTATTCTTGTCCTCATTTAGTAAGACGGCAGACTGTTATATCACCGCAAGTGTCACGGGCGCTTCAGTACGATTAGTAAACAAAACCACGCATCTGCGCCATTCATTAACACAGAGACACGCAGAATTCATATTTAAATTTTCGGTTTGCAGCTTAATATTTACAAATATTAGTCCATATCGTGATTTGATTTAAGTGTAGTGACTTAATCTGTAAATTTAATCTGTAAATTCAGTTTTTAAGACTGGATTCCGTGATTCCGTCCACGTTTTCCACATCGTGGAAATCATAGGACCCTATTTGAGGCTGTAGTGATTCATTTCAGTTAGTGAATGTTATAAGAAATTGTCACTCATGATATTGGCTGTCTGGAAAAAAGGATGTTATGTACTGTCCATTTCAAATCTGTCAAAAGTTTTGCCTGACTTAAGTCTTTTGGGACACCTAGTAGTAACTAGTTTGAACGGCTGTGTATATGCAGGTCGAAATCTTGATTGTGGACATTACCAGCCGAATCTGCCCCCTGGGCTTTCGTTTCTTGCCTCTGGCTGCCAGCCTCTGGTTTTTCTGTCATTAAAAGATTATTGTGTCATTTTTGCTGACACTAGTTCAAAACACTGTTAGACACTGCATAATGAGTTTGCATTCAAAGCTCAGAGCAGCCACCTTCGGGTCCTTAAACTTGATTTCACAGGGGTCTCACCAATCTTTGCCAAGCCAGTGGCTGTAATCAGTCTAATGAGAGACATTATCTACAAAAATGGGAGCTGTGCTTGAAGTACAGCCATGTTAAAAGGCCCAGCACACAACATAATGCGATCCTTCAGCTCCAGCAACACAACACACAACCAGCCTGAGTGGAGATGTCCTGGCATTTACCGCCCATAAGTGCTGTCAAAACAATGCCTGAGCAAAAGCTACATTCCCAGTTCTCTCGTTTTCCGCAAACCGCCTAGCACGGGACTGGCAGAAGAGCGAGAGAGAGAGCTTGTCGGAGCTGAAATTGAGTTTACCCTTGTATTTTTTTATTTCCTTTCCATCCTACATTGTATGGTGCTGTTTTTCCTCTCACTCTCCTTCCCTCCCTCTCGCTCTCTTTGTCAGTTTTTGAGTGCGTAAAAATATTTGCACCTAGTGTACTGCGAAACAGCGAAGCTGTCGGGTCCTGTGGCGCGGGCTCTCGGGGAGAGGCACACGACTAAGTGTGAAAACTCCAGGCCAAGTTTTTAATGAAGTCCAAAAGGTGGTGCCGTGTGAAGTGCCGAAACCACCTCTCAGCGAACGTTTTCTCGCTCTCTGGGAGAGAAGAGGGGCACCGAGAGCCCACTGACTCCAAACAACCCCAGCGCCAATTAAAAAGCCCGGCTAACGCACGGCTCAATCCGGCTTCGTTGATCGCCTCTTTCATTTCCGCCGCCATAGTTCTTTGCTGACAGCTTGGCAAAGCAGCCTTCTCTCTTTTGAATTTTCCGCAGGTGCTGTCTTTTTTTTTTTTTTTTTTTGTCTTGTGGGCTGAGAAAACAGATTTGATAAAAGGGCCTTGGTTAAATCTGTTGTAGGTAGATCTCAGTGTGGCTTGATGTAAACATTGCGTGGAAGTTCCATGATGAAACGTTTTGATGCAAGGAACAACAAAAGAAAGGTTGTGGATTGAGAGATAGATACAAAAGAAAGAGGAAAGAAGAAATATCCGCCTAATAGTTAACCAGTGCATTAGGACTATGGATGTGTCATTTATTTCTTGAAATTTTAATAGTGTTACTAATTTGGTTTCTTTTGTGAACACTCTGTAACCTAAACAGTTGTTCATGCTGCAGGATAAATCTTTTTTTTAATGCAGTGTTTACATTGTCAATTGCTCTAAGAGTGTTTTAGTGTTGCACCCTTCATTGTAGGTGAGTGACATTTATAATGAATCTCATTTTTTTTACTGTTATGAAGGCATACCAGACATACCTTGTGGTATACTGATAATTAAACAACTTCAGCAAGCAATTATGTCTGATTTAATTTCTAATTAGTGTGAGAAGCTATCTGAATGCAGAGTAACATCTTGTTCTTAAAAGGTAAAGCCCTTCTTTACACATTCAAAGGTTGTCTGGTAAATTCATTGTTGCTGAAGTAGTCTCGATTTTGGCGAGTGAATGCATTTCTTTTATGTGACCCTGGACCACAAAACCAGTCTTAGGTAGCATGGGTATATTTGTAGCAATAGCCAAAAATACATTGTATGGGTCAGAATGATCGATTTTTCTTTTATGCCAAAAATCATTAGGATATTAAGTAAAGATCATGTTCAATGAAGATATTTTGTGAATTTCCTACTATAAATATATCAAAACCTAATTTTTGAGTAGTAATATGCATTGCTAAGAGCTTCATTTGAACAACTTTAAAGGTGATTTTCTCAATATTTTGATTATTCCAGACTTTTCAAATAGTTGTATCTCAGCCAAACATTGTCCTACTGTAACACACCGTACATATACAGTACCATTTAGAAGTTTAGGGTTAGTAAGGTCTTTTAATATTTCAACAAAGGTGTATTTATTTGGTCAAAAATACAGTAAAACTGTAATATTGTCAAATTCATAATAACTGTTTTATATTTTAATATATTTTAATATGTAATTTACTCCCTTGAGTATGAGTCACATGGTTTTAGAAATAATTCTAATATACTGCTTGATGCTCAAGAAACATTTTTTAATATTATCAATGATGAAATCAGTTGTGCTGCTTAATATTTTGTGGAAATCATGATTTTTTTTTTTTTTTTGTTGTTGTTTTGTTTTTAAGGATTTAATGATGAATAGAATGTTTAAAAGAACAGGATTTACAGTATTTGAAAGATCTTTTGTAACATTATAAATGTCTTTATTGTCACATTTGATTAATTTGATGCATCCTTGCTGAATAAAAGTATGAATTTCTTAAATGGGGGGGAAAAAAATTGTAGTACCTGAGGTCACTGATTAGTTTTTCCCTTCTCATTGATAAGGTTGGATGTGAGGAGTGTAAACTGATTCTAGACCAGCCTTAAGGTCTGTTCACAATAAAAAAAAACGAGAACAATAAAGATATAGTTCTGAAAATCATTCTCAATATTAAAAAATAGCAGAGTCCACACTATAGCTATATGATAAAGGCACAGAGAAATGATATAGTTGGAATTACTTTCAGAATGATTTTTTCAAGCTGATGAATGATAAAAACATTGACAGCCAATCAGAATCAATCCTGTTGTCACAAGTTTGAGAATTGAAAGAGGCAGATGAGCATGCGCTTAGAATAAGCTGGTGTGGACGCTAATATAGATATCGTTGTTTGTTTGAACGGGCCTTTACATACACTCTGTCTTTGGTCACATGATAATGTCAAATATGCCTTTTTCTTTTTTTTTTTTTTATTTTAGAGAAATCTTTGAGATCCCCGTCTTCCCCTCTAGTAAAGCCTGGTGACTGAGAGCATGGCTGATGCGTTCACATGTTTGAGAACTATAGAGGAGAGCTCAGTACCGCTGTGACCGGCCCAGCACTAACTGCTGTTGAGTGACACTAATGAGGAGAACAGGCATGCAGGAAAGGGAAGGAAACAAGCTCTTCTGGACATGGCCATTGACAAAACCCCTTTAAGATCTCACCACTCACTGCAATCTTTCCCAAGACCCCCCCACCCCCCCAGACTTTCCTTCTCAAAAAGACACATCTCTCAATTAGCATGGCTCGGAGAACATGGCGCTTTGGTGCTTTTCCTTTGATTTGTTTTGATTAGCAGGATGTGAGGGATCTAATTGAATCCTGTTCTAGAGAGTATGGCAACACGTCTCACATCGAGCCAAAACAACAGAGAATAGACTGAGACAGGGGTCAAAATGCATTCTGCCGTGTCGAATTTGAATCTAAAGGTTTGCGTGGTTGAACTTGTTTTTATGTCAGATGTGCAAACATGAGGGTGAATTTCAATGCCAACTTTCACAGCAACATTGCATGATTAGGGTACACTTTGATGTTCCATTCTTTTTTTAGAGGCATAAATAACATTTTTTTACTAGATATGTGACCCTGGACCACTAAACCAGTCAAAAGGGTCAATTTTTCGAAAGTGAGATTTATACATCATCTGAAAGTTGAATAAATAAGCTTACCGTTGGTGTATGGATACAACTATTTAAAGATCTGGAATCTGAGGGTGCAAGAAAATCAAAATATTGAGAAGATTGCCTTTAAAGTTGTCCAAATGAAGTTCTTAGCAATGTTATTAGCAATGTTTTGTTATTTTTACAAAATACCTGGAGTCATTAAACATTATCTTTACTTAATATCCTGATGATTGTTGGCATAAAAAAATAATAACTGGCTTTGTGGGCCAGATTCACATATGTTTGATAAACAATTTTTCTGAAGTGTAAGCTCCTTTTACTGGCTATTTGCTGAAGAGAACAAATAAATCACTTCATTCTTCAGTTCACATAATTTTCACTCATGCTTTATTTTTTAGTTTTGAGCCCTATTTGTACCCTGTTCGTGGAAAGTGGCTGCAAATATTTGTGTTGGCTGTTGTGCTGTTCTTCCTTCCTCATTTGTTCAGGCTCACTGCCTATTCAGAAGTAAACTGATACACACAGGCCTTTCACAAATGGCCCTAATCAATAGCAAATCGCTTTGTCTTTCTTTTGTAACTGTATGAAAGTTAAGTAAAAAGTTCATTTTCTGTGTAGCTGCTGTTGTAGACAGTGGCTTTGTGCCAGTTCTAAAAACACATGATTTTTCTTAGGTGATTTTTCTCTCCCAGTCGCACTGTGACATTAACTGAGTAAAAAGAGTAGCAATAACACAAAGGGTGTTGTGTTCTGCCTCCCAGCTAAAGACACAGTGTGAGCTGAACCAAATGTATTTTTTGACCCTTTCTAACACCAGTGCTAAACTTGCACTTGCAGATTTTTTAAATTGTGTGCAGTGACCACCCAGGTGTCTGTCCCAGGTGATTTTTGATTGGTTGGTCATGTGTTAGGCCCTTTTTATACCTGATAGTCTTCACTGACCATGCCATTTAGGTTTTGTATGTCTGAAATACAGACAATGTTCCATCTGAGTTACTAGGTGATTAATAATTCTACTGATATTTGGCATTTTTGTTATAATTAACGTTGGCCGTACAGTTTTTCTGTTGGTCCCGTTAATTTTTTTAATATTTTTAAATTATTATTATTTTTTTTTAAACATAATATTTAATTATGATGATTTTTTGTTTTTTGATTTAAAGTTTGATAAAGATACAATTTTTTTTTTTTTTTTTTTTTTTTTTTTGTTTGTTTGTTTGTTTTGTTTTTGTTTTTGATGCAGTGTTTTCTTTTATTTTAATGCCTTTGTGCTATTTTTTTTTTTTTTTTTTTTTGCCTACCATGAATATATCAAAACCTAATTTTTAGTTAGTTATATGCATTGCTAAAAACTTAATTTGGACAACTTTAAAGGCGATTTTTCTCAATAGTTAGATTTTTGCACCCTCAGATTTGAGATTTTCAAATCGTTGTATCTCAGTCTAAATACTGTCCTATCATAACAAACCACGCATTAGTGAAAAGCTTATTTATAGTGCCGTCAAACGATTAATCACGATTTATCGCATACCAAAGTTTTTGTTTATATAATGTGTGTGTACTGGGTATATTTATTATGTATTTATTATGTAAATGCATTTACATATTTAAGAAAAATATTATATTCATATATTAAATATCTAAGTATATATTATATAAATATAAATATATACATGGAAATACATGGAAACATTTTCTAAATATATACTGTATGTCTGTGTATTTATAAATGCATAATAAATACATGCAGTACACACACATATATTAAACAAAAGCTTTTATTTTGCATGTGATTAATCATGATTAATCGTTTGACAGCACTGCTTATTTATTCAGCCTATATCTAAATTTCAGAAAATTGACCCTTGTAACTGGTTTTGTGGTCCAGGGTCACATATCGGCATTCTATTTTACATATTTACAAATTTAGAGCCGATCACCCACAATGGATATTAATACCAATGGATATTAATAAAAAGGCTATTCTTGCCTGTTCTTGTGCATGGAATTTGAGATTTTGAGGATTTTACACAGATTGCATACATTGCTGACTTCATTACATTTGCTTTCTCAGCCCTCAGTTGTATTCGATTTTGATAAAAGTCTTAAAAAAAAAAAAAGACAATACGGTATTACTTCAGGCCAGCTTTGACTTTGCCTTGGGCTGTCAGGCCTGGAAGCATGTCAACAGCGCAGACAGGTTATTACACTGTGACAAACTCAGTACGGAGCATCCTGGAGCTTTCATTTAGGGTTTCTCCCAGAGTGGAAGGCTGCCAAGTCTGCCAGAGCCCTTGTAGGAGCAGACAAGCTTCCAAATCCGCCCAGTCGACGCTGCGGCGTGCTTCTCTTTGATGCTGCGGTTACCTGCCGTGTCCTATGCACAGTACTGATGTAGCACCGAGGCTATCGGCCCACACACTCCACCCTCTGACAGCCGAACTCTGTGCTGCTGCCTGCTGGCTCTCGCTGTCTTTCCCTGTCTGAGACCTCATACGAACCTGCCTGCTGCATGGAGGGTAGGAGATTTGCAGCGTTGCATCTGGTTTGTAATCGCTATCGGTTTTAACAGCCTGTTTATTGTGCTGTCTGTAGGGATGCACACTGTATGGCCAACATAGATGAATCCATGTTAAAAATCGGTACTTATTTGTTTAAAAACAAAATTCCTGATTTGACTTGGATTCATATGCATTTATGACCTTGGACCACAAAACTAGTCATAAGGGTTGTTTTTTTTTTTAAATTGAGATTTATACGTACTCTGAAAGCTGAATAAATAAGCTTTCATGTATGGTTTGTTAGGATATGACAGTGTTTGGCTGAGATGCAAGTATTTGAAAATCTGTAATCTGAGGGTGCTAAAAAATCAAAATACTTGTAAAATCACCTTTTAATTGTCCAAATTAAGTTCTTAGCAATGTATGTTACTAATCAAAAAATAAGTTTTGATATATTTATGGTAGGAAATTTACAAAATATTTTAATGGAACATGATCTTTACTTCATATCCTAATGATTTTAGGCATAGAAGAATAAAAGGGTCACATTTTATTTTATTTTATTTGAATAGTCAGTTTTGCTTAATTTTCTCTTAGCCATGCTACAACAAAATAAAGTTATTTCGTTACTAAAACTTAGTGCCATTCTGTAGATTCATAAAATGAACATTTTTACCCAGACCTGAATAAATGTAAATAAGTCACTAATATCTGATGTGGTCCTGTATGCATTTCTGTTTTTCCCGCCAGGAAAAGCATATACTGCATGTTTTTGACCTTGATGCGCAGACTGCAGTCAAACACATTTTTCTCCCTGCGTTGTTACTTCTTTGACTTGTCGGATATTGACATTTCTGACTCTGTGGAAGCTGCGCTCGCCTCGTTCACTGTCCGCCTCTCTCTGGGTGTTTGTGAAATGAGCGGTCTGTGCAATCAGCGCAGTGCTGTTGGACTCGTTGAAGCTCCTCTGACCCGCCGTGTGTATGTCCTTGTTCAATGATTGTCCTTCAGTTCACTGCAGTGCTCAGCTCCTCTCCTCCACACAGCTCGGCCACTTATCTGACCAGGTGGCTGATATGTTTTCTTTTCTCTTTCTCTTCATTTCTCCCCTTTTTCGCTTATTGTTTTTAGCATCCCACTGCAAGGGCACCTTTTTTACTTTCCACTCAGGAACACTTGGGATTGTCCTCTTTCAGTGTCTCCATCTTATTTTTTATTTTCCCCACACTCATACAGCGCACTACAATTTACCACTACAATTTACAGGGGTGACAAAATTTGTATGTTAGAGAACAGGATTTGTATTAAGACATCAGATGGCAACCCAACACAGTACTAGAGTACTTAATAATCAAAATGTATTGATGGTATAAACTGCATAGGCCCTAGAAATTGTGAAATCATTAACATTTAAATTGGCTGAATTGGAAAACGGGCTATTTTAGTTTCTAAATGTCTCTTGAATTTCAGTAGTTTCATGCTCAAGCCAGTAATTCACCACAAAACAGATTGTGGTTTGCTCAAATTAGTTTATCCTTCTTTTAGTGAATCTCTATACAATGTAGTCTGAGTCATATTTCCTTTTACCTTGCATAATTTTGTTAATAGTTTTTGAGAATGAAGACAAGTCACGTAATCTCTCCATGCTGATATTTATATAATTTGGCTAGTTTTTACCAAGTGACATGTGAAATTTTTTTTTTATTAGATGTATGCCATTTTTTTCACTTTCTCCTTTAAATCTAACAAGCCTGGTTGAATATTAGTGTTAGTGTTTTAGCAATTGTTTCCAACCCAGACTAGTGACCTTTTTTTTAGGAGTTCAGAAAAACCAATGACTTGAGGTCCCTGTTTAGTTCTGCAAAAGGTACAAAAAGGTATTAATATGCTCATCCGGATCTCTGTGGTTTGTCCCGCGTGGCAGGTCGGAGAAGCAGGAACATCTATTAGCTGCCGTGTGTACGGCTGTCAGGGCCCAGGCCTTTTTTCATTGGCTATGAATGTGACTAGCGACGGACACCCCCCTCAGAGGCGACGCCTCCTTTGGTTGCATTCTCTCCGCCCTCTGGTTAGCTGGAGCCTTTGCTACCGCATGATAAATCTGATGCTAAATTTAGAAGCCGTTTTTCTCGCACAGAGAGAGAGAGAGAGATTACTGGCAAAGAGAGAGAGTGAAAGACTGAAAGTAAGAGAGTGTGTTTATGAGTGTTGCAGGCTTGCTATCCACAACAAATCCATTTGCAAAGAGACAACGTGTGTGTGTTTTCTTTTTTTTTTTTTTTTTTTTCTTCTCTCTCTCTCTCTTTCTCTCTCTCTCTCTCTCTCTCTCTCTCGTGAGGGCTATTGTTGTCACTGATTTTCCATTGTGTGATTTATTTGTGCTTATTTTAACTGTGTATTGTCGCTTTATTTAGTTCAGTTCTATTTAGGAGCACTGAATGTTGGCCAGGCCTTTATAATATGCATTTTTCCCATCAGTGAGGTCAATTACACCATATCTTTTTTAAAGTCAAAGAGGCTGATTGGATTCGTCTCATTTGTCCTTTTAGTGCAATCATTATATACGATTGAACTAACCTTTAGTCTCGCATGCCCAGGTTTACTAAGCATTTTTTCTTTTACTTGTTTTTTTGGCAGTAGTAAGGGTGCAGTTATGTAACGGTGAACTTGCAAAAGGCTGGGCTGCATATGCAGACGCAATCCCTACTTCAGGATTTAGCTTATCCCGTTCACTACGCAGGTCCCTGAGAAACCACTTACCTTGATTTTCCACGCTACTGCTGTGGGATTTCATTTGATCTTTAAAAGCAGATGGCACACCAGCTACATCTAAGAACAAAACAAGTGCCATCTTCCTTTCATATTGACCAAAGACACAAATACACTTAGCGTCGCACGTAAGGCGCTGCACGAATCGAAGCATCAAACGAAATTAGCCTTGAGCGCGACTGGTTAGCAACAGCTGTTAGCTTCAGCAGGCGCACGCTAGGCTTTTGATGTAGCGAGGGAGGGTAAAGGGCGATGCTGGGTCTCTCTGAAGTATGCGGGGAGATGGGAACTTGCTGGGGACGATTTTCCAATGCTGATACAGCTGAAACAACAGGAGGGACAGTGCGCTTGAGAGGACTGACCTGCTTTACTCCCCTGTCGCTACTCCGACGCCAAAACAAACTCGCACCTTTTCAAGACTCAGTCAGTGTGCTGTGCTCTAATTCACAGGTGTCTCGGCTGACCTATTTCATATCGTACTGTGCACCGTCGCGTTTGTTTCAAGGGATTGTTCACCCAAAAATGAAAATCTGTCATCATTTACTCACCATAATGCTTTTCTAAAGTTGGATGACTTTCTTTTTTGCACGAAACACAAAAGGAGTCATCTTGAATATGTATAAGTATATTTGATGAAAAATACAGCAGAACAGTAGTCTTCCTATTTCAGAATAAATCTGCATGTTTCAAAGCACTTGAAGAGAACATTTATTGTCAGAAAAATTATTCTTTTTGGGAAAAAAATAAAAGCAGGCTCTACAGTGCGACTGTTACAGTCGCATTTGCGACTGAAAACTACTACGTGCGACTGTGAAAAAAATATTTAGGAGCACCAGTGCTATTGACCCGATCAGCATATTTGTGTTTACGCCGAGGAGAGCTTCAAAGGTTTCTACGTGTTTTTGCAACATTGAGTAATGTATCACAGATATATCTAGTTTGTAAATGAGATATTGATTTAATACAACAGTTAAATAAACAAGAAGTTGATATTAAGTGACTTATATTGTTTGACTATAACCCTATTGCCTGATTTTGCTCTATTTCCTCATCAAAAATAGTTTGAAACAAGTCACAACTGAGCCGCTGCGCATCTTCATTCAAACACAACAGGGTTTCATTTATGAATGAACGTGCATTTTTAAACGAATCTAGAGAGTCAGTGATTCAATTTCCCAGTCACTTGCTTTATTCCTGAATGATTCAGCCATTCGAATGAATGAAATGAATGAATGATTCAGTAATTAAATCAGTGACTTGCCGCCACCTACTGGCAGTTTTAGTTTCATTTTTAAAGTATCTTTTCAGTTATTTAAATCATTCAATATATCTATATTCAAAATGTTATATTTAAAACATTAATCACAACATGAAATTATGGATTTGATTGCACTCACGCCACCTCTGAGCCTCATTAAACATGAAAATGCACCTACAAGTCACTTTTGTTTTTTTTCTGTGCCACCTCTGTAGTACAAATTTATTTCAGTACTGATTTCATTTGATTGGTAACTTATTCTACTTGTTCTGATTCTGTTGTTTTAAATAGAAATTTTTAAAAGCTTATAAAATATAATAATAAAAAAAATGACACAAAAGATGACATTGCTTTCATAACAAAGGTAAAAACAAAATTCCCCTGTAAATCACTTTGAGTCAAATATCACCTAATGGGAAGGCTAATTTTTGATCAGATTTTTTGATTATTGATTTTGACTGTGTTCCTAAAAAGAAAAATAAGTGTAGAGCCCTGAAAAGGCATCACATTTTTCTGTTTATTTGAAAAAATTTTTTGTAATATAAAAGCCTTTACTGTCACTTTTGACCAATTTAATGCATCCTTTAAAAAAAAAACCTTATATATTTATAATATATATATTTACAATTAATACTGTCCTTGATGTTTTTGAACACAGAACTTTTTGCCCCACATGGCTTCGCAAAGGACATGAGCTGTTTTATTTGAAATCTATCTGGCAGAACTCAAACTATCGCTTATTCAGCAGCAGATTTTTATTTGGAATTCTCAGCCCAACTGTCATCACATTTTCCTCTCGGTTTTTAAAATAAATCTCCTGTAGGCCCTCTCCTCTGGTGAACTTACAGAGGCCCATTAGGAGTGTCTCCCTGTTGGAGTTGCAAATGGTGCAGGCTTTTATTTTTGGCCCTGTCCTGGCTGATGTGTTCTGTTCTCAGACTGCTAGCTCTAAGATATTGATAGGTTTCGCTCGCGCTCGCTCTCTCTCACTCACGCTCCAAAACACAACAACACATACGACTCCAACATGCATTTGTGTTACAGGCAAATATGGGAAGGCATTGATTTGTTTTTTTTTTTCTTCTGTGATTTAGTATTACAAGCTGTGCAATAATACAGATGGCTGAATAACAAAATACATGAGCATTATACATTGCCAATTTTATAAATCATGGATGTTGTGAATGAAAAAGGAAACACTTGTGAGAGGCATATCTGTTATTAATAGTATGGACGTCCTAGCTAAAATTTAGCGCTGTGGCACACAGGGCCAAGTGTTGTGCTTTCCAGCAGCACTAATTACTCAAAGACCCTGATGCAGTGATACAATAAATCACAATCATTTATCTGTGGCTAGTGTCTGTGATGAATAATTAAGCTAGTTATTAGTAAAATGAACAGCACATTAATTACCCATAGGCCTCCGTCGTTAAAGGTTGCGTCTCGCTGAATATGAAGGCAGCTCTTAGGTGGCGGTTTCTGTGGTATTGACGTATTATGTCTGGAGCTCGTGTTGTAGGCTTCGGGTCTTTAACCTCCTCGGTTAGAGGAGTTCAGAATGAAACGTGCGGCTTGTTGGTAATCGACAGAATAATTGGCAATCAATTATGAATGAAACGGAGCCTCTGAACATACAGGGCTGCCCATCTCTACATCAAATTTTAATTATCAATCACGAGCAGCCGTGAGAGTCTGGTGGAAGTCTCTGATATGTTTTGCAGGGTGTTACAGTAGCTGACCCTGCACTTCTTTGGTCTCAGATATTTGTGACTCTTTTGCTTAGTGATGACCTGCTGTCAGACTGTCTTAACAATAAATGGTTTATTATATCAGGCCTGTTCCTGACAACTCTGTATTTCATACAAACCATTTGCTGCCAACCTCGTGGAAAATTAAATCAAATAGTGGGTTTGGTGGCTTGTAGTCCATGCCTGTTCCTCTACATACTGAAAATGTAAGCGACGAGCAATTTGCACATTTTCCAATACAATATAAAGCATCAATTCAATTTTGCTGCATGCTGCATTTTAAAGGGCTATTGGATGTTTAAATGATGAAGGACAAGTGCTTTGATTTGTCCCAACCCGGCTTCCTGTTTCAATAGGAGGTATGTCAATACAGAAATTGGATATACGCTATGTCAAAAGTTTTTGAGTAGTAAGATTTGTAATGTCCTTTCTGCTCACAGAGCCTGCATTTATTTGATACAGCAAAAGTAGTAATATTGTGGAATATCTGCACCATTTAAAATAACTGCTTTGTATCTGAATATATTTTAAAAAGTAATTTATTCCTGTGATCAAAGCTGAATTTTCAGCATCATTACTTCAGTCTTCAGTGTCACGTGATCCTTCAGAAATCATTTTAATATGTCGAGTTGTTCAAGAACCATTTTTATTATTATCAATACTTAAAACAGTTGAGTACATTTTTTTCAGCATTCTTTGAAGAAAGATCCAAAGCATTTATCTGAAATAAAAAGGTACAAATGTATAGAAAAAAAATGTATAGAAATGATCACTTTTATTTTGCGAGGATGCTTTCAATTGATCAAAAGTGATAGACATTTATAATGTTACAAAAGATTTTTTATTTCAGATAAATGCTATTCTTCTGAATGTTTTATTCATCAAAGAAACCTGAAATTCTATTTAGCGATTTTTAATATAATATCTGCTGAAAAATTTAGCTTTGAAATCAAAGGAATTAATTATATTTTTAAATATATTTGAATAGAAAGCAGTTATTTTAAATGGTAAAAATATTTCACAATTTTACAGTTTTTGCTGTATGGATCAAATAAATGCAGGGTTGGTGATCAAAAGAGACTTCTTTAAAAAAGCATTAAAAGTCTTACTGTTCAAAAACTTTTGACTGATAGTGTAATACAGCTGTTTTTGCCCAAGTTCACCTTTTGCTCTGTTGGTAGAGACACGCCTACGTCCATACGCCTGAAATGCTGATACGAAAAAGCAGTTAATAATGTAATATAGAAGGAGAACTGAAGGTGATAGAGGGGTCTGCTCACTTCTTTGCCAGTTCTCTGGGCCTGGAGGTGTACAATATCAACTCCCTGCAGTGCGCATGGGTCATGTGACCCTGGTTGCTACGTTACTGTGTTCGACTGCAGGTATACTCCCCTAATGGGAAGACCCTTGGAGCAGATAAGTGCCACATCAAGTCAGTTAACAATCAAAGCTGGATCTTGAGAATTTCAGCCAAGATCTGAAATTGCAAAGTCTGGATGTAGAGGATACGCTTAATGGCGTTAAATGTGAGAAGGAATGGCGAATGTACACTTGGCTCAAGTCAGAGTGGTTTCTTAAATAATAACATCATTAAAGGAATCGCATCATCATTCTAAAGCGATCATAAGAGCCGTTTTAGCTCCTAGTAATGCTGAGATATGACACCCATACCGGGAAGTCCTCGGTGGATGGTCAATGCATTGTGTGTAATGGGAAAGTTATGAGGATAAATGTCTGTGGAAGAGTGGGCTGTGCAGGAGAATATAGATATAATGTTCCCACTGACCATACAGCTCGGATGTAAATGTCTGCTTGAGAGCAGTTATCCATCCATCCATTCTGCTGGCACACGTTTAACCGCGGCTTCGCTGTTGAGTCGAGGGCAGCTGATGCCAATAGCGCCTAGGGCGCTCTGATCAGTGTCATAGGTGAATAATTATAACTAATGGGTTTTTTCCTTCAGGGTTCGTCGTGTTTGGTAAAAATAGACAGAGTAAATGGTTATATGGAAAAGGTTTTAAATGGTCAGTGCTGGCCAGTTCATTGATGCAGCAAAAAATGCTTTGCATGCAATGGAAACTTGGTGCATGCTACTAAGTAAACATGCTGTTTTGGACTGGTTGGACAGTGTTATGTACATTTGTAATTATTTGATCAGTTAATCTCATCCAGCGTCTTTTTCTAATATTTTATTTTATTTTATTTTATTTTATTATTAAAATACTTTTTAATTTATTTTTTTAATATTTTATTTAAAATTTTTGACAATGTACTAACCTAAAAGAGTACAAAGTAAACCAGACGGCACAACCATAATCCCAACAAAACAATACCAAAAAAAAATCAGTAAACAACAACAACAAATGGGGGATATTTAACAATCAGAGTATAAAATATTTTTTAATTTTTAAATATTAAATTAACTTTTAAATCAGCTGACTAAAGATGCAGAATTGTATTTCTTTGGTTTTAAAATGTGTTCTCAACATTTAAAAAAATGTTTTTTTTTGTTGTTGTTGTTTTTTCATTCATTCTTTTAATAACTTGACCTCAGAGCCAACTTCTAGTGATCTAAAGTTGCTAAATTAAGTTGTTTTGGGTATTAAAGTGTGTTCTTCAATGTAGTATTTTTTGTAAACAAACCCACTGATGCAACACATTTTTTTTTGGCCAGATCATAGTCAGTTACGTTGGTGTTCTTTATTGCAAACCTTTCTGGGAGGCTGACTGAGCACCATCACCATTTTGGTGCCACAGGAGTCACAATGTGTACTATTCATTTAAGACTTCCATATTCATGCTTGTACGTTGATTTTGCTGTGTTATCATCACAGTGCATCGATTTGTCTTCATCCGTGCTCCTCTCTCCGTTCTTAGAGATCCCTGCTGTGCCAATGCTCCCCACAGCTGTGGCCCCTCTGCCCTGCAGTAGATTTGGGCCTGCTGGCCCTCTCTTAATGGCTGTGAGCAGTAGGGGAGATGGGCCGCTCGGGGAGCACTTGTTTGTTGATTGGCGACAGCAGTGCAGCCATTGTTTCCACAGCTGCCTCGGTCGAGGTTTCAATGTTCTTGATTCGACCTTGGGGAGTCAGGGCCGTTTGATGCGTCCTCCAAATGTAGACATGGCCAGGCCAAATACGGCCTGCTGTTTTTTTTTTATTACTCGCTTAGAAGTGGACAGCATGACCAAAGTCTTATACCACAGCATTTATCATGATATGATTATTTTTGGTCGGAATTCAAGCTGTGAATATTTATATAGTCTTATATCTATTTTTCTCTAATCTAGTGACTTTATTTATTGGAACTTGATGGATGCAGTTAGAAGATAAGATCCTTCCTAACAAATAAATAAATCTGGCATCAGTGCAAAAACAGCTTCACATTATGAAAACAACATAATACATTAAATATGGCTTAATGCCATGTTTGAAGCCATACTGTTGAATTCTGCTTTAATGCTGCAAATTGAGATAAACAAAGAAAATCGGAGTGTTTCTTAATGCAGTGCATCAAAACTAAATTGCTCCCATTATAAACAATGAATCTATAATGGAAGTGCTCAGAGTTCTTGTCGTCAGATTTTTTAAAGTTGCATCAACCAAGTGAAAAAATGGTACAGCATAATCTCCACCACTGCAAATTATATTCAGTCATACCACCCATGCGCTTTTTATTCCTGAGACTTGAAAATATATCTCTTGTACATCTTGCTTTGAGAGATGCATGTAAATCAGTGCTGGAGTTTGAGCAGAAATGTGGTTTACTGTACGTGCCGTTGTAATTTGAAAGCTCTTTACGGCCCAAATTCCAGTTCAGGACTCTTCCGTTTTGAACAGAGCAAACAAACAGCTCGCTATCCTGATTCAGGCCTAAATTGGAAAACAACCAAGTTCAGTTGTGCTTGTTCTATTGAAGTAGACACCCTACTGAGAGCTCCTGACTGAACCTGAAAGTTTAGGAACTCTCGTCTCCTCCAGCAACCATTGCTTTTGTGTTTGATCAACCCTTGAAAAGCCACAATGAATGTACAATTTCAGAGTGAATTCATATTCTGCAATTCGGCCCGAAAGCATTTGAGAGTTTTAATTTTTTTTTTTTTCAGCAACACTACAGCTCGTCTCTAAACAAATGCTTGTGCATTTTTCTAGTTTCATCAAACAGGAAATTCCCATCTCACCCCTGCATCTGTCTTTTTTTGTGTTTTTACAGCTCCGGTTCTAATGCCGTTCCTCAGCACATGCCGCACGTCTTCCCAAATCCCAGCTCTTAGTCGCCTGCCGTGAAAACCACTCTCAAAGTCCCGTCCCTTCCCTCACACAAGCTTTTATTTGAACATGCTTTTACCATTCATCAGAGTGCGAAGCCAGAGATCACAGCCTCTCTCCGAGGACAGGACATAAAGGGGAAGTTTACTTGGGGAACGTCAGTAGATAAAAAAAAAATAAATAAAAAAAAAAAAGAGGGAAAAGTAGACACCGACACTTGAACTTATGATTGGCACCTTTGACGAGGTTTGAGTCGAGTTGACGGTGTGCATCCATAACCATAAAAGATATTGAATGGTTGATGTTGTGTTTATGAGCGCATAGCTCAGAGAGGCAGCTGTCCTCAGAGTTGCACCGTTGAGTAACGCAGCAAAGATTAATAGCCCGCGATAGACAGTAAATGATACTTGATTTATGGCTCATTATATACGCTGCTGTGCGGCTCATAGTATTACATACTGGGCTTTTAATACTGCCGTGTCTATCAAAAGAGCCAGGCTTATGAATACGGGAGCTGAGAAATTATACTAAAGTAATTAACATGGAAAGACCACCGCTTTATAAACGATCTCGCCGTTAATTTGGCCCACCTGTGGTTCTGTCGCAGACAGGGTTACTGGCAGTCGAGGGACGGTTGCGAGAGATTACAGGGGAGTTATAAACTAAATAAAGGTGGTGTATTTTCCTGTTGTATTTATAAATGGAGGCTGACAGGGTCTTAGTCACTCCGCCGTTTATGTGGCGCCAAAAGAGAGGAAACTACTTTTATTACAGGACACATTTTAAGATATCAATGAAAAATGTTTTTTTTTTCTTTTTTGCTAGTGAAGTAGTTTATTTCTTATGGGCGATTATATTTGTTCGACTGTGTTTTTTATGTGTGCAGTAAATGTCTTTGCAATTCACTGATACATGAATTGCTACATGATCGTGTAACTGATGCTAACGCTTGAAAAGAGATGTAAAATGATCAAGTTTTTGGAAAAAAGTGCGAATCTTCAGCTCTCGAAGAGCCCCAGCCTGTCCTTCTTGGCTCAGCAGTCTATTTTAGGAAGGCCCTTGTTGTGAAGCAACACTCTCCCTGATGTATCCTTTTGTCCACAACCAGTCATTACTGCCACTGTCACCCTCTGAGAGCTGTTCCCTCCCTCCACGCCAGGGTTAAGGGCTAGACTACTTTTGACCCACAGAGCATGTGCTCACAATGGGTGATAGGTGATGATCTTAAACTGGCGGCACACCATTTTCACTGGTTGCTATCTCACCCTTGAAATATGAAATCTCTCATCTCACCCCCTTTTTTTAAAAGGTTCTTTGCCCAAGCTCTAGTGATTCCTGAAATCTGTGTCTAGGGCTTCAGGTAGGGCTGTAAATCCCTCATCCTTAGTGTGGTCCTACTCCTACTGCTTTTTTTCCAGAGGCTGAGAGGATGTGTGAGGGTTTAGCAGAGATGATGGCTAAACGGTGTGGGGTGTACCGAGACCTGTGAACTTGGCTGTCCTTTTTTTCATTTCTTTTTGTACCCTTATTTATTAATTTCTATATTATATTATATTATATTATATTATATTATATTATATTATATTATATTATATTATATTATATTATATTATATTATATTATATTATATTATATT
>JAHKKF010538548.1:0-25334 GCA_019740295.1 Labeo calbasu
GGGGCCACAAACGCCATGTTTAGAGCATTGTTCAGAGGACCAAACATATTGATTCTCACACTTACACTGGGTTTTGTTCACATTTGAGAGACACACTGCAAATTAAACAAATTGTTAGAATACTGGAGAATCAATGTAGAAATATGTTATGTAGAAATATGTTATATAATAATAATTTTTTTCAGATTAATGTGGACAGAATGGCATTACACAGGTTATACTCCTCTTACCTGTAGTGATGTTTACACCAGACACTTTCATGCCTTTTTTGATGCACATGGGGAATTTCTGACCATGAATCAAAGCCCTCAAGCGCTCTATCACAGCTTCTTTTGAAGCATTGATTTTTATGTCAATGGTGTATTTGAACGACTTAAGTGGAACTGCAAAAATTGTACAAAGATGAAAACAATCAACCAGTATAAAACTTCATTGGACTTTTATTTTCATGGCAGTTTTCAGCTTAGATGTTAAATAAAGAGAGTCTTCTTTACCAGGTGGTGGCCGGCAGAACTTCCTGTCAGTTGGAAGAGATGCGATGCATCTGCAGGTATCATTGTGATTGGGGCCGCAAGTGCCATGTTTAGAGCATTGTTCAGAGGACCAAATGTATTGATTTTCACACTTACACTGGGTTTTGTTCACATTTGAGAGACACACTGAAAATTGAAGACATTGTTGGGATACTGGAGAAGTGATGTAGAAATAATTTTTCAGATCATTGTGGACAAAATGGCATTACAGGTTATAGTTCTCTTACCTGTAGTGATGTTCGCACCAGAGATTTTCATGCCTTTTTTGATGCACATGGGGAACTTTTGTCCATGAATCCAAGCCCTCAAGCGCTCTATCACAGCTTCTCTTGAAGCATTGATTTTTATGTCAATGGTGTATTTGAATGACTTTAGTGGAGCTGCAAAAATTGTGAAAACGCTTTGGGTTACACATGTAACCATGGTTTACCTAGATGGAACAAGATGCTGCATCCTCTAGCGGACACTATGGGAACTGCTGTCAGCAGAACCACACTTAGAAACACTTGTGAAACAACTCCAATCCAATTGGGCCACGTAGCCCGTGATGTTACAGGCAGGCGCCTGAAAGTATAAGAGGGCTCCTGCCAAACACATCACCAACTTGGTTGTCTGAAGGAGATGTAAACACAGGCAAGCCATGGGCATGGTGAGGGGACACAGCAGTTCCTCGACTGCCTCAGAGGACAAACCCTTGCTCTCAACTAGGTCTTTAAGCAAGACAGCTTGGTAAGCTTGTAACACAGCTGTTTTGTGCAAGGTTCCACTAGCTTGACCTGCCGCCACATACACCTTGCCATTCAGAAGCAAGGTGGTCTGAATGGCAGGGTAGAAGTCTTTAAAGACGATGACTCACCCTGGGAGAGGAAGATGCCAAGCATTCCAAGCAAAGGGGAGATTCCTGCAAAATGGGAGATCATGACCGGCCAGAAAATGCTTGTCTAATCTACCATGGGCGGGCTATCACCTTTCACGTGACCAGGTTACATTAAGCATGTTAGTGTTACTCCCAGCATTTTCCCTTATGCGGGCTGGAATTAGGTTGGGAGGTTTTAGTGCTCACGCTATCACCTCCACGCACTGTCAAACAAACAGCTCCTGAAGACAACAAAACTTGCTGATGTATTCAGCAGGTGCCCACTTGTACTTCCAGGAGCCTTACCGTGACGTAACGGGCTACGTGGGCCAATGAGATTGGAGTTGTTTCATATGTGCTTCAGACACCAGTTCTGCTGGCAGCAGTCCCCATAGTGTCCGCTAGAGAACGCAGCATGAGTTCCCTAGGAGGGGAATTCCTTTGGACGTTAATTTTTATGCCAGTTGTCAACATGGATTTTAAATAAAGACTTCTTTACCAGGTGGTGGCCGGCAGAACATCCCATCAGTTGGAAGAGAAGCAATGCATCTGCAGGTGTCATTATGATGGTGGCCACAAATGCCATGTTTAGAGCATTGTTCAGAGGACCAAATGTATTGATTTTCACACTTACACTGGGTTTTGTTGGAATTTGAGAGACACACTGAAAATTCAACAAATTATTAAGACACCAGAGAACACACATAGAAATAATTTTGCAGATAAATGTGAACAAAATGGCATTACACTGCTTATACTTCTCTTACCTGTAGTGATGTTTACACCAGAGATTTTAATGCCTTTTTTGAAGCATGTGGGGAATTTCTGTCCACGGATCAAAGCCCTCAAGCGCTTTATCACAGCGTCTTTTGAAGCATTGATTTTTATGTTGATGGTGTATTTGAATGACTTCAGTGGAGCTGCAAAAATTGTAAAAAGACGAAAATAATCAACAAGTAAAAAACTTCACAGGACTTTTATTTTTATGCCAGCTGCCAAATTGGATTTCAAATAAGGAGAGACTTCTTTACCAGGTGGTGGACGGCAGAACACCCCCTCAGTTGGAAGAGAAGCGATGCATCTGCAGGTATCATTTTTATTAGGGCCGCAAACACCATGTTTAAGGCATTGTTCAGAGGACCAAACATATTGATTCTCACACTTACACATGGTTTTGTTGCCATTTGAGAGACACACTGAAAATTAAACAAATTATTATGATACCGGAAAACACACAGATATAATTTTTTTGATTAATTTGTACCAAATGGCACTACATAGTTTATACTTCTTATATTTCTCTTACCTGTACTGATATTCGCACCAGAGATTTTCATGCCTTTTTTGATGCATGTGGGGAAATTCTGTCCCTGAATCAAAGCCCTCAAGTGCTCTATAACGGCATCTTTTGAAGCACTGATATTTATGTTTATGGTGTATTTGAATGACTTCAGCGGAGCTGCAAAAATTGTAAAAAGACAAACATAATCAACCAGTAAAAAACTTTTATTTTATTTTCATGCCAGCTGCCAACTTGGATTTTAAATAAGGAGAGACTTGTTTACCAGGTGGTTTCCGGCAGAACACCCCCTCAGTTGTAAGAGAAGTGATGCATCTGCAGGTATCATTTTTATTAGGGCCGCAAACGCCATGTTTAAGGCATTGTTCAGTGGACCAAACGTATTGATTCTCACACTTGCACTGGGTTTTGTTTGCATTTGAGAGACACACTGAAAATTAAACAAACTGTTAAGATATTGGAGAACACATATAGAAAATAATTTCTGGATTAATGTGGATAGAACGGCATTACACAGGTTATACTCCTCTTACCAGTAGTGATGTTTGCACCAGATATTTTCATGCCTTTTTTGACGCAAACTGGGAATTTCTGTCCATGAATTAAAGACCTCAAGCGCTCTATCACAGCGTGTCTTGAAGCATTGATTTTTATGCCAATGGTGTATTTGAATGACTTCAGTGGAGCTGCAAAAATTATGCAAAGATGAAAAAATCAACTGGTAAAAAAATCCATTGAACTTTTATTTGCATGCCAGTGTCAACTTGGAATTTAAATGAAGAGATTTTTCTTTACCAGGTGGTGGCCGGCAGAATGCCCTATCATTTGGAAAAGAAATAATGCATCTGCAGGTATCATTTTGTTTGGGGCCACAAATGCCATGTTTAGAGCATTGTTCAGAGGACCAAACGTATTGATTTTCACATTTACACTGGGTTTTGTTCTGATTTGAGAGACACACTGCAAATTAAACAAATTATTAGGATTCCGGAGAACCCATGTAGAAATAACTTGTCAGATTAATGTGGACAGAATGGTATTACACAGTTTATACTTCTTTTACCTGTAGTGATGTTCACACCAGAGATTTTCATGCCTTTTTTTAAGCAGGTAGGGAATTTCTGTTTATGAATCAAAGCCCTCAAGTGCTTTATCACAGCATGCCTTGAAGAATTCATTTTTATGTCAATGGTGTATTTGAATGATTTCAGAGAAGCTGCAAAAATTGTAAAAAGACGAAAATAATCAACCGGTAAGAAACTTGATTGGAGTTCTATTTTCAAGTCAGGTGTCAACTTGGTTTTTAAGTAAAGACAGACTTCTTTACCAGTTGATGGTCGGCAGAACGTCCCGTCAGTTGGAAGAGAAGTGATGCATCCGCAGGTATCATTTTGATTGGGGCCACAAACGCCATGTTTAGAGCATTGTTCAGAGGACCAGACGTATTGATTCTCACACGTACACTGGGTGTTGTTTGAATTTGTGAGACACACTGAAAATTTAAGAAATTATTAAGACACCAGAGAACACACATAGATAAAATGTTTATTAATGTGGACAGAATGGCATTACACTGCTTATACTTCTCTTACCTGTAGTGATGTTCACACCAGAGATTTTAATGCCTTTTTTGACACAGGTGGGAAATTTCTGTCCATGAATTAAATACCTCAAGCGCTTTATCACAGCTTCTCTTGAAGCATTGATTTTTATGTTGATGGTGTATTTGAATAGCTTTAGTGGAGCTGCAAATTTGGGCAATGACAAAAAATTTTTACTGGTCAAAAACCTGCACCAGACTTCACAATCACATAAAGTGTCACCTTAGATTTGAAATCAAGAGATTCTTCCTTACCAGGTGGTGGCCGGCACAATGTCCCAACATTTGGAAGAGAAGTGATGCATCTGCAGGTGTCATTTTGATTGGGGTCACAAACGCCATGTTTAAAGCATCGTTCAGAGGACCAAATGTATTGATTCTCACATTTGCACTGGGTTTTGTTTGAATTTGAGAGACACACTGAAAGTTAAACAAATTGTTAGAATTCTAGGGGAACCCATATGGAAATAATTTTTCAGATTAATGTGAACAAAATGGCATTACACTGCTTATACTTCTCTTACCTGTAGTGACGTTCACACTGGAGATTTTCATGCTTTTTTTAATGCATGTGGGAAATTTCTGTCCATGAATCAAAGCCCTCAAGCGCTTTATCACAGCTTCTCTTGAAGCATTGATTTTTATGTCAATGGTGTATTTGAATGACTTCAGTGGAGCTGCAAAAATTATGCAAAGACAAAAATAAACAACCGGTAAATAAACTCCACTGCACTTTTATCTTCATGTCAGTTGTCAACTTGGATTTTAAATAAAGAAAGTCGTCTTTACCAGGTGGTGGTCGGCAGAATGTCCCATCTGTTGGAAGAGAAGCGATGCATCTGCAGGTATCATTTTGATTGGGGCCACAAACGCCATGTTTAGAGCATTGTTCAGAGGACCAAACATATTGATTCTCACACTTACACTGGGTTTTGTTCACATTTGAGAGACACACTGAAAATTAAACAAAATGTTGAGATACCAGAAAACACAGAAATATTTTTTAATTAATGTGGACCGAACGGCATTGCACAGCTTATATTACTTATACTTCTCTTACCTGTAGTGATGTTCGCACCAGAGATTTTCATGCCTTTTTTGACGCATGTGGGGAATTTCTGTCCATGAATCAAAGCCCTCAAGCGCTCTATCACAGCTTCTCTTGAAGCACTGATTTTTATGTCAATTGTGTATCTGAATGACTTCAGAGGAGCTGCAAAAATTAGGCAAAAAGGAAAATAAACTGGTAAAAAAACTCCATTAGACTTTTACAATCACACCAGTTCTCAGTTTGGATTTTAAATAAAGAGAGTCGTCTTTACCAGGTGGTGGCCTGCAGAACGACCCGTCAGCTGGAAGAGAAGTGATGCATCTGCAGGTATCATTTTGGCCACAAATGCCATGTTTAGAGCATTGTTCAGAGGGCCAAATGTGTTGATTCTCACATTTACACTGGGTTTTGTTCTGATTTAAAAGACACACTGCAAATTGAAGAAATTGTTAGGATACTGAAGAACCCACGTAGAAATATTTTTTCAAAGTAATGTGGACAGAATGGAATTGCATAGTTTATACTACTTATACTTCTCATACCTGTAGTGATGTTTGCACCAGATATTTTCATGCCTTTTTTCATGCACATGGGGAATTTCTGTCTGTGAATCAAAGCCCTTAAGCGCTCTATCACAGCTTCTCTTGAAGCATTGATTTTTATGTCAATGGTATATTTGAATGACATCAGTGGATCTGCAAAAATTGTGAAAAAAAAAATAATAATAATAAAATAAATAATAAAACAGCGAAACCCTCTATTAGACTTTTACAATCAAACCAGTTCTTAGCTTGGATTTTAAATAAAGATAGACTTCTTTACCAGGTGGTGGCCTGCAGAATGTCCCGTCAGTTGGAAGAGATGCGATGCATCTGCGGGTGTCATTTTGATTGGGGCCACAAACGCCTTGTTTAGAGCTTTGTTCAGAGGACCAAATGTATTGATTCTCACATTTGCACTGGGTTTTGTTTAATTTTGAGAGACACACTGCAAATTCAACAAATTGGAAAAGTATTAGAGAACCCATGGAGAAGTGATTTTCAGATAAACAGAATGGCATTATGGCATTTTGTGACACTTCTCTTACCAGTAGTGATGTTCGCACCAGAGATTTTAATGCCTTTTTTGATGCATGTGGGAAATTTTTCTCCCTGAATCAAAGCCTTCAAGTGCTCTATTACAGCTTCTCTTGAAGCATTTATTTTTATGTCAGTGATGTATTTGAATGACTTCAGTGGAGCTGCAAATTTGGGCAATGACAAAAATTATTTACTGGTCTTAAAATCTGCACCAGACTTTACAATCACATGAAGTGTCACCTTGAAATCAAGAGATTCTTCCTTACCAGGTGGTGGCTGGCACAATGTCCCAACATTTGGAAGAGATGCGATGCATCTGCAGGTGTCATTTTGATTGGGGCCACAAACGCCATGTTTAGAGCATTGTTCAGAGGACCAAATGTGTTGATTCTCACAGTTGCACTGGGTTTTGTTCGAATTTGAGAGACACACTGAAAATTAAAACAAATTGTTAGAATAATAGGGGAACACATATGGAAATCAGTTTTCAGATTAATGTGGACAGAATGGCATTACACTGCTTATACTTCTCTTACCTGTAGTAACGTTCACACCAGAGATTTTCATGCCTTTTTTGATGCATGTGGGAAATTTCTGTCCATGAATCAAAGCCCTCAAGCGCGCTATCACAGCTTCTCTTGAAGAATTGATTTTTATGTCAATTGTGTATCTGAATGACTTCAGAGGAGCTGCAAAAATTGGGCAAAAAGGAAAATAAACTGGTAAAAAAAAACTCCATTAGACTTTTACAGTCACACCAGTTCTCAGCTTGGATTTTAAATAAGGAGAGACTTCTTTACCAGGTGGTGGTCGGCAGAATGACCCGGCAATTGGAAGAGAAGTGATGCATCTGCAGGTATCATTTTGATTGGGGCCACAAACGCCATGTTTAGAGCATTGTTCAGAGGACCAAACATATTGATTCTCACACTTACAATGGGTTTTGTTTGATTTTGAGAGACAAACTGCAAATTGAAAAAAATTGTTAGGATACTGAAGAACCCATGTAGAAATAATTTTTTCAAATTAATGTGGACAGAATGGCATTGCACAGCTTATACTACTTATACTTCTCTTACCTGTAGTGATGTTTGCACCAGATATTTTCATGCCTTTTTTCATGCACATGGGGAATTTCTGTCTGTGAATCAAAGCCCTTAAGTGCTTTATCACAGCTTCTCTTGAAGCATTAATTTTTATGTCAATGGTATATTTGAATGACTTCAGTGGAGCTGCAAAAATTGTAAAAAAAAAAAAAAAATTATAATAATAAATAAATAAATAAATAAATAAATAAATAAAATAAATAAAAAAACCCAGCAAAACCCTCTATTAGACTTTTACAATCACACCAGTTCTCAGCTTGGATTTTAAATAAAGAGTCGTCTTTACCAGGTGGTGGCCGGCAGAATGACCCGGCAGTCGGAAGAGAAGTGATGCATCTGCACGTATCATTTTGATTGGGGCCACAAACGCCATGTTTAGAGCATTGTTCAGAGGACCAAATGTGTTGATTCTCACATTTACACTGGGTTTTGTTCTGATTTAAAAGACACACTGCAAATTAAAGAAATTGTTAGGATACTGAAGAACCCACGTAGAAATAATTTTTCAAATTAATGTGGACAGAATGGCATTGCACAGCTTATACTACTTATACTTCTCTTACCTGTAGTGATGTTTGCACCAGAGATTTTCATGCCTTTTTTCAAGCACATGGGGAATTTCTGTCTGTGAATCAAAGCCCTTAAGTGCTTTATCACAGCTTCTCTTGAAGCATTGATTTTTATGTCAATGGTATATTTGAATGACTTCAGTGGAGCTGCAAAAATTGTGAAAAAAAATAAATAAATAAAATAAATAAAAAAAACAGAAAAACCCTCTATTAGACTTTTACAATCACACCAGTTCTCAGCTTGGATTTTAAATAAAGATAGACTTCTTTACCAGGTGGTGGCCGGCAGAATGACCCGTCAGTTGGAAGAGAAGCGATGCATCTGCAGGTATCATTTTGATTGGGGCCACAAACGCCATGTTTAGAGCATTGTTCAGAGGACCAAATGTATTGATTCTCACAATTACACTGGGTTTTGTTCATATTTGAGAGACACACTGAAAATTAAACAAATTGTTAGGATACTGGAGCACCCACGTAGAAATATTTTTTTCAGATTAATATGGACAGAATGACATTACACCACTTGTACTTCTCTTACCAGTAGTGATGTTCGCAACAGAGATTTTCATGCCTTTTTTCATACACATGGGGAATTTCTGTCCAAGAATCAAAGCCCTTAAGCGCTCTTTTACAGCTTCTTTTGAAGCATTGATTTTTATGTCAATGCTATATTTGAATGATTTTAGAGGAGCTGCAATAATTGTGTAAAGAGGAAAATAATCAACCATTAAAACACTCCATTAGACTTTTAGAATCAGGACAGCTGTCAGGTTGGATCTGAAATAAAGCGAGGCTTCTTTACCAGGTGGTGGCCGGCAGAATGTCCCGTCAGTTGGAAGAGAAGTGATGCATCTGCAGGTGTCATTTTGATAGGGGCCGCACTTGCCATGTTTAGAGCATTGTTCAGAGGACCAAATGTATTGATTCTCACACTTACACTGAGTTTTGTTTGAATTTGAGAGACACACTGAAAATTAAACAGATTTAAGATTTCAGAGAACACACATAGAAAAAATATTGGATTATTGTAAACAGAATGGCATTACACTGCTTATATTTCTCTTACCTGTAGTGATGTTCGCACCAGAGATTTTAATGCCTTTTTTGAGGCACATGGGGAATTTCTGTCCATGAATCAAAGCCCTCAAGCGCTCTATCACAGCTTCTCTTGGTGCATTGACTTTTATGTCAATGGTGTATTTGAATGACTTCAGTGGAGCTGCAAGTGGGCAAAAAGAAAAATAAAATATTGGTAAAAAAACAAACAAACAAACAAAAAACCTCTATTACACTTTTACAAAAATAATCAATCTGTAAAAAACTCCATCAGACGTTTACAGTCACACTAGTTGTCAAATTGGGTTTTAAATAAAGACAGACATCTTTACCAAGTGGTGGTCGGCAGAACGTCCCGTCAGTTGGAAGAGAAGTGATGCATCTGCAGGTATCATTTTGATTGGGACCACAAACGCCATGTTTAGAGCATTGTTCAGAGGACCAAACATATTGATTCTCACACTTACACTGGGTTTTGTTTGGATTTGAGAGACACACTGAAAATTAAACGGATTGTTAAAAAAAATCACAGAACACGGACAGAAATAATTTTTCTGATTAATGTAAACAAAATAGCATTACACAGCTTATAGTTCTCTTACCTGTAGTGATGTTCGCACCAGAGATTTTCATGCCTTTTTTGATGCACATGGGGAATTTTTGACTATGAATCAAAGCCCTCAAGCGCTCTATCACAGCTTTTCTTGAAGCATTGATTTTTATGTCAATGGTAAATTTGAATGACTGCAGTGGAGCTGTAAGTTTGAACAAAGATGAAAATAATTAACTGGTCAAAATCTGCACCAAACTTTACAGTTACATCAACTATCACCATGAACTGGAAATAAAGAGATTCTTTCTTACCAGGTGTTCGCTGGCAGAACGGCCCGACATTAGGAACAGAATTGATGCATCTGCAGGTGTCATTATGATTGGGGCTGCAGTTGCCATATTGAGAGCATTGTTCAAATGGCCAAACATACTGATGTTCACACTTGCATTGGGTTTTGTTTGAATTTGAGAGACAAACTGCAAATTCAACAAATTAGAAAGATGTTAGATAACCCATATAGAAATAATTTTTCAGATTAATGTGGACAGAATGGCATTAAACAGCTTATATATCTCATACCTGTAGTGATGTTCGCACTAGAGATTTTCATGCCTTTTTTAATGCACATGGGGAATTTCTGTCCGTGAATCAAAGCCCTTAAGTGCTCTATCACACCGTCTCTTGAAGAATTGGTTTTTATGTTGATGGTGTATCTGAATGGCTTCAGTGGAGCTGCAAAGATTGTGCAAAGAAAAAAAAATCAACAGGTAAAAATCTCCATTAGACATTTATGTTCACACCATTTGTCAACTTGGATTTTAAATAAAGAGAGACTTCTTTACCAGGTGGTGGCCGGCAGAACGTCCCGTCAGTTGGAAGAGATGCGATGCATCTGCAGGTGTCATTTTGATTGGGGCCACAAACGCCATGTTTAGAGCATTGTTCAGAGGACCAAACATACTGATTCTCACACTTACACTGGGTTTTGTTCGGATGTGAGTGACACACTAAAATTAAACAGATTGGCAAGATATCAGAGAACAGACATAGAAATAATTTTTTGAATGAATGTAAACAGAATGACATTACACAGTTTATAGTTCTCTTACCTGTAGTGATGTTCGCACTAGAGATTTTCATGCCTGTTTTGATGCACACTGGAAACTTTTGTCCATGAATCAAAGCCCTCAAGCGCTCTATCACAGCTTCTCCTGAAGCATTGGTTTTTATGTTGATGTTGTATTTAAATGGCTTCACTGGAGCTGCAAAAATTTGGCAGGACAAAACAAAAATAACCGAATGGTCAAAAACTGCTTTAGACTATGATCATGTGAATTGACAGCTTGGATTTGAACAGAGACTTGTTTACCAGGTGGTGGCCTGCAGAACGCTCCGTCAGCTGGAAGAGAAGCGATACATCTGCAGGTGTCATTTTGATTGGGGCCACAAACGCCATATTTAGAGCATTGTTCAGAGGACCAAACATATTCATTCTCACACTTACACTGGGTTTTGTTTGGATTTGAATGACACACTAAAAATTAAACAGATTGTTAAGATATCAGAAAACACATATAGAAAAAAATTCAGATTAATGTAAACAGAATGACATTACACTGCTTATACTTCTCTTACCTGTGGTGATGTTCACACCAGAGATTTTCATGCCTGTTTTGATGCACACTGGGAACTTTTGTCCATGAATCAAAGCCTTCAAGCGCTCTATCACAGCTTCTCTTGAAGAATTGGTTTTTATGTTGATGGTGTATTTGAATGGCTTCAGTGAAGCTGCAAAAATTGTGCAAGGAAAAAAATAATCAACCGTTAATAAACTCCATTAGACTTTTTTTTTTTTTTTTACAGTTGGCTTGGATGTGAAACAGAGACTTCTTTACCAGGTGGTGGCCGGCAGAACGCTCCGTCAGCTGGAAGAGAAGTGATGCATCCGCAGGTGTCATTTTGATTGGGGCTGCAAACGCCATGTTTAGAGCATTGTTCAGAGGACCAAACGTATTGATTCTCACACTTGCACTGGGTTTTGTTTGAATTTGAGAGACACACTGAAAATTAAACAAATTGGAAACATATTAGAAAACCCACAAAGAAATGATTTTTTTTGGACTACTGTAGATAGAATGTCATTACACCATTTATACTTATCTTACCTGTAGTGATGTTCACACCAGATATTTTCACGCTTTTCTTAATGCATAGAGGGAATTTCTGTTCACGTATCAGGTCCCTTAATTGCTCTATCACGGCTCCTCTTGATGCATTAATTTTTATGTCAGTTGTGTATTTGAACAGTTTCAGAGGTTGAGCTGTCAAACAGAGACAAGAATTTAACATCCAGTGTTTTGTAATGCTCCCTGATAGCACACATTTATTGTCTATAGTGTGTTTAGTTAGAGTAACTACATTTAACTAAATTATTATCTAATTAATTAATTAACTAAAATTAACTTGATAAAAATCACAGCTCAGTTTTTCATTGGGCACAGAGCACTTTTTATTTATTAAAGAATTATTCAGGCATACATATATTATATTATTCTATTAGTTATCTACTACTAGCACAACTAGCACTATCACTTACTTGTATTGAGATTCACATTGGTTATGATGACATTTTGGCTGACTTTATATGGAAATGAGAATCCTTTAAGCAGTGTCCTCAGATGATCCTGTACCATTTGCCTTGAAGCATTTATTTTGATGCTGATCAAGTATTTGAATGATTTCCAATTTGCTGCCAAAAACAGAGAAAGAAATCTTAATCAAAAATAGGGATTTTCTTTACACAGAACCTAAGGGTCAAGTTAAAATAATTCTTTTCCAAAGATTGAGGAAATTGAAGAAAATTAAATATTAAAGCTAATGTTAAGCTGGATTACTAGTTTATTTACTATGACAATCCAAACTAGTAAAAAAAAAAATAATTAATTGAACGTCTCATAATAATTTCATAGTAAAATTCTACTTCCTGCATATATTTACACAGTATATTGCTTATACTTTCTGTCTCTCCTTTGAGCCTCTGACTATATTTAGATTTACAGTTTTTCAACTCTCATTTTAGTTGCTTTAATGCTTCCATCAAAATGAAAAACACTGTAAAAAATAAAAAAACACAATTTGTTGAGTCGGCTTAAAATAATTTGTTACCCTGCTGCCTTAAAATTTTAAGTTCAGTCAACTAACATAAGTTTATTCAACTTGAAATGTTAAGTTGTACTAAGTAACAACTCAGATATTTGTGTTTGCTAAACTTAATAGATGGGTAAGTAACCCAGCTGCCTTAAAATTTTAAGTTGATTCAACTCAAATGTCTAAGTTGTCGCTTAGTATAATTTAATATTTCAAGTTGAATAAACTTTTTTTGAGTTGACTGAATTTAAAATTTGAAGGCAGCCAGGTTACAAATTATTTTAAGTTGACTCAACAAATTGTTTTTTACAGTGTAGTTGAAAACATTTTCCACCTCAATTTCTGATTAATCAAATTTCAGTGCATCATGTTTCTTTTAACCAGCTATTTTTTACAGCAAATATTTATCACAGAATTGTTCCTCTGTTATCATGTGTAATGAAATTGATAATAAATTGCTCCTTAGAATAATAATTGAATAAGTGTTTAATGATTGTGCAATCCACCCCCTATCTTTTATCAACACTCACCCTGTCGATCTTGTTTTAAGGTGTTTCCAGTTTCATCTAAGTAAGGTGGCTGGAATTTAGAGGAAAGATTTGTTAAGCAGTAGCAATATAGGGTTACAGTCCTATCAGTGATCACTCAAACACATGCTCATTCGGGTATTGAAAAGTGTGCATGCATCAAATAACTGCAAAGATCATTTTGAATTCAACCCGATTAAAAATGGGTCTATCAGACTGCAAAATGCAAACTATGCGGTGAAAAAAGCAGTTCCCTGTTCCACTGCATTCCATTTAGCGTACTTACCAGCGTCATATGCCATGTATTTTCCTCGCTCACTGTCTGTGCATGACTCAGGTTTTGTATTTTCAATGATAAGGTCACATACAACACGATTATGACTCTCATTATCATTGTAACAGGCGCCATCCCTGTGTAATGGAGAGGACCAAAATAAAATAAAATGTATAGATTAATATCTTGCATTTTAAGCGCAATAACATTATGAACATTACTCATATTGAGAGTGAATTAATAATGTAACTTTGGTTACAAGTATGCCCAAACAAAGGAAAATGCATTTGTATTTTTATTAACTTGCAAAAATCAATTCACTGCCATCAAATGAATTAACAACACTCAAATGACTCAACAACCAATTCTGACCTGCTGGAATTTGAGCAAAAACGCATCATTTATTAAATTATTTTCTCTGACTAAATGGAACGATGTAAATTTATCCTTCTGAAGTAAACAGTTAAGACAGTGATGCCTGTGGATACACATATTAAGCTTTTTTGTACTCCAAAACCATTATATACTGTACACTGTAAAATCCAGTAGTTTACCTTACTTAGATATTATTAGTTATCTTTACTTAGTTGCTGAACTTACTAGGTTTTATTAAGTTACAGCTACTTTCAAGCGAGTAAAACAATTTACTTACTGCTTTGAGTGATGTTTACTTAAAATATTCAAGAAGCCACAAAGGAACCAATGACATTAATAAAGCAGTGAGAGGCAGCAGTGCACAAATATGTTGCTAATTTGCAAAATAACAACAGAAGAAGAAAGTTTTTGAGGTGGCAATTGTTAATCTGCAGTTATTTTTCACTAGTTACAATCACTACAAAAACAAAAGTTTTTTCAATACAACTATATATTTGAGAGAACATCACATAAGCTGACTTCATAAATTGATGTTGATTTTCGTAAAAAATGTTGTTTGTGTGTCTTTTTTTTTTTTTTTTTTACCATTATAGTGATTAATGTTCCCTTTGGTGAGCACTTGGAACTTTGTTTTTCTTATTGTAATTTTCTTTCTATTGATGCAGCAATGCAACATGAAGTCATAATTTTTGATTTCAAGGGAAGAAAAGTAATAAGTAGGTTGCTTTTAGAAGATAACCCTTTAATTCTGAGTTTCTAATTAGCTAAATGTTCTAATTCTTTAGCTAATGTATGTTTTATATTAATAATAATAGCACCTGGAAAATGAAAGGTTGTATTGGGTGCACCTAATTACACCTATTTATCAGCAATTATAAGAATACATCTTTAACAGAGCCACCACATTCTTTCACCATTCTTTATATTATAATTTTGACATTTGTGTTTAATCAAACTTACTGAGTATTAAAAGTAACAGGATAAAAAGAGGTTAAAACTGGTCTTACCTTGATTTGGTGTCCAGTCTCAGCTTGTGATATTTTATTTATTGTGAAAGAAGATCTGACTGTCTCCTGACTGCAGACATGTTTTTGTTAGCTGAAGCCTCAACTTTTGTACTGTAAAAGGAAACTCAGAAGACAAGTATCTCACCTGTTTGTTTCCTTGTTAGGGTTTGATGGCAATCAGAAAGAAAGACAAAAATTTCAGATGTTTTTAAAAAATGAAAACTTATTTTTAAAAGTTAAAATACTGCCAGAGCACTAATAACTAGTTTAAGGTTCACAAAAACCTTTTAAAAAAATCACATGTGCATAATTTCCAAAATATTTTCAAGGCCCTTGTAAGACAAAATTAATACTTGATGTCTGTACAAGAAAAACAGGTTTGGGTACATTAGACAATGTTTTCATTTCATTTTGTCAGTTCTTTAAAATAAAATAAAAGTTAAAACGTGTGTGTGTTCTTACTTAACTATATTTTGGTTATGTTTGGTTATTTTACCCGGAAGTAAGCTGAATTTAACAAAATCTGTTATGCTTTATATAATAACTGACAAAATATAATACATTACTTTAAAATTATACATTCAGAACTATATACACATTCCAGTGTTTTTTAGCGCGTAACTGCAAACAAGAATTTGCTAACCAACCATTAAAGAGAGACACTGACAGAACAGAAATATTACCGAGTTTAAACCAAAAAGGATTGGTATGTTTTGACTCTTCCTTTGGGTTTACACGTGTCTGACCAACAGACATCAACAGCGTTTCGGGCGCATCTACAACCACTTCCCGTGATTCATTCAAGTTACAGATATTTTGGCGCCTCTAAACACTTACCTGGGAGCAGTGGCTAGATGGTAAACGCAGAGTAAACGCATATTTAAAAATTAAAATGTATATTTTAATAAAGTGCTGTTAAGTCTTCTCTAAGTTTGATGATCATGGAACACTGAACGTGTCTCGCGGAATCGATTCACCAGTGAACTCTCGATTCCCTCGAAGAATCGATTATTCTGAAGCACTACAACTGGTGCATTACACGGACAGTTTAATGAAGCACAAATATGCCGCAGCATATTTACATTCGTTGCATTGGAGCCCGAGGATATGAGCAAAAGCCAGGTGAGCAACAAAAAGTCGGAGTGTCAGCATTTCAGAACAGTCAACAGGCAAAACAACACCAACATGCTAATATTTATAAAACTTAGTATGTTATTACATTTGTTTTAATTTTACTTATGTATTTTTCTTCACTATAACTTGGTCACAGACGTTCGTGACATGACTGAAGCTGTAACTCTGGAAAGTGGGAACGGAGCCTGAAGTGCAAAATGTAAAACCTGAAATGGAGCTAGAGAGTTCATTGATTACTAAATGCTTGAGCTGGAACCAGAATTGATACAGCTCCAATCCATACTCTGGATTATTAACTCCACAGTGTGAATGTACCTTATGTTGCTGGTGTTCACAAAGTGTCATCAATCGGCCATATTGGCGGCACCGAACATAAACAATGCCACTGAATCGAATGAAACTCGCATATTGATTATTGCTGCTGAAAACGGTCAATTATTGTCATATTTTGGGCTGTACTAATCAGTCGGACTGGGAAAAAACATTATATAATAACATAGACTGCCAAATGTTATAACAAATCAAGGAGAAGAGTACAAAAAACTGTCTGAGGAACAAAAGGTATTTGTGGTTGACCAAACAGAACCAGGATTTCCAGAGCAAGAATCTTGACAAAATTTGTGTTTGTTCTTATCATTTCTGGTCAGGTAGGTGAAATATTAGGCTAATATCTTAAATAATAATGCACCCATTCTTGCTTACTAAGTCCTTCTCTATATGATAGCTTCCACATGTTTTTCATATAAGTATTATAATAAGTATTATAATTCATTGAGTTAATATTAATGAGTTACATTAATACGATATACATTTCAAACATCATTCATAACATATAGGAAGCCTGAATGAATGTCAGTTCAAATAACAGCTGGAACATGTTGAATAAGAGTCATTTTCTGTCATCTGTCCAATATCTTATTTGTTCCATTTTACAAGTCAAGATTTCATATCTCAGAAAAATTCAATAGGTGACATACAGTGTTTAATCAAACTTACAGTGTAAAGTTTAGGCTGTACTATTTTCATACAGCAAAGTTTGGGGAGACTAATTATCCTCAAACTCCCTTTATTTATTATTTGGAAAAAGGCACATATGGATAGTTGAGGGGGACACAGAAGATGTGATGATGGCATTGTATGAAATTGTGCTCTAAAGCACTTCACTCCAAATCATTTTATCAAATACAACAAGAAGTTTTCATTCCCCATTACAAAATGGTCTAAATAAAAACATATACATTTGCAACACCCCTCCATTTTACTTGACTACGTATGCAATGTATAACGCCATCAAATCTACTGTACATGCATATGGAAACTTAGAAAATTAGTCAGAAGCTCAGAGAGACTCCATCAGCGAAGAACAGTCGCACATCCTTGCCGTAGTTTAGGTGAGAATCAGAACAGAAAGGCACTTTGCATTGTTTCATGTTTCAGCCATCCCTTTATGTCCTATGAACCTGTAAAACACACAAAATGAACATTTTATTGTTCTTTTTTGGGTTCAGGAGAAAAAAAGAAATTCATACAGGATTGAAACAACATAAGGGTGAGTAAATGATGACAGAATTTTCATTTTTAGAGCTCCACATTCTTACCATAGGCACTTTAACCTTCAATTGCAACTTCGGTAGCTCCCAGACATCCATTTATGGCATCCACAGTTAGGCCACCAGCCACTGCCAAGTCCTATAAAAATGAGAAACAGCATTAACTAAAGCAAATACTATTTGTTGGGGGGTGGTTGCAGCATTGTATTATATACACAAAGAAGAGTAAAAAAAAACACAGAGAAAAATACCTTTATAGTTTCGGTTTCTACTTGTGCCTTAAATTCATCTTGAGCCTGAAATGCATACAAATATTTATCATTTCACAGTTGAAATAAAAAAAAATCCAGCAAAACGACATGCTAAAAATTCAGCTTTGAAATCACAGGAAATAAATTACATTTTAAAATATATTCAAATAGAAAACAGCTATTTTAAATAGTGAAAATATTTAAATGTTTTTGGTGTACTTTGGATCAAATAAATGCAGGCTTAGTGAGTTTAAAAAACATTAAAAATCTTACAGTTCAAAAACTTTTGACTGGTAGTGTATATATCTGTAAATAATGGGATGCAGCAGTGGAGTTAACCATTTTAAAAGCTCACTTGTATAATCTCTTTTGCTACAGGCACAGGCAGAGGTTCAGGAGCAGGAATCGTTTCTGACAGAGTCTCTGATAGACCCTTGGGGGCATCTGTTGTTGTTTCAGGAATCTGTGGGAACAGGCCATATATTCTATTTAGACCCATCCAAGGAGCTAACAAGATTTAATGCCTGATGTGCACATTGTAGGTGTGTGCGCGCTCGCTGAGTTCAACTGCTCACCTGTTCCTCTGCAACGGTTGTTTCAACAGCTACTGACTCAGTCACAACAAATTCTTTAGCGATGGGGTCACTTGTGGACTCGACCGAAGGCTTGAGCATGTGAAAACCCGAGGGCAAGAGACCATGTTTAAAATTAAACTTTAATCTAAAAGGATTCTGAACAAAAATGCTTGAAATAATCCCATGAATGGAGTTAATAAAAAGTTGTTTTATACCGTGGGTTCCTCCAGTAGGACTGGCTGCGGCTGCTGCTCAGGCTCTGGTTCCACTAAAGCTTCTGTAGGTACTACAGCTTCCTAATAAAAGGAATGCATTTCATTTCTATGACCCTTGGCATGCATTGCAAATCTTACCACTGTGGTAAACACCTTCTGCTTTATAGTACATATATAAACATATGAGTAAAATCAAGTAGGTAAATATTTATATATGCTATATAATTCAACATGTTTTTTCACTGCTTTCATTTTGATTGTGTCTACTGCTATTGAGAAGGGAGATACACATACAGTATATTTAAAAAAAAACTTGTTTTTCTCGCATTGACTTCCATCTGTCAGTCAGTGGAGTCCAAAACATCTTGACTTTCATTGCATAGACAAAGTACTGAGATACATTTGTTTTCAATCATGCAGGTTTGGAAAGACATTAGAAGGAGTAAATGATAAAAGCATTTTTGATATTCTTTCGGTAAATTATCCCAAAAAATGCAGACTGGAGAAAAAAAAAATAAATAAAAGAACTTACCAATGGAAACTCTTTTGGTTCAGGCTTTGCATGTACATCCTGTAAGAAAAGAAGGAACTTGTTTAAAACAAAAATATACAGTTGAGGTCAAAAGTTTGTGTACACCTTGCATAATCTGCAAATGTTAATTATTTTACCAAAATAAGAGGGATCATACAAAATGCATGTTATTTATTTATTTAGTAAGAAATAACAAAAAAAATAGGGTTTTTCCTTCTGGAGCATCAGTGAGCGTTTAAACCTTCTGTAATAGTTGCATATGAGTCCCTCAGTTGTCCTCAGTGTGAAAAGATGAATCTCAAAATCATGCAGTCATTGTTGGAAAGGGTTCAAATACAAGGAACTCATGAACTATCACTAAACAAAAATCATTTAGATTGGATCATTCAGGTAACAACACAGTATTAAGAATCAAGTGTAAGTAAACTTTTGAATGGGGTCATTTTCAGGTCAGTACTAAATTAAAATAACATGCATTTTGTATGACCCCTCTAATTTTGGTAAAATAATTAACATTTTGCAGATTCTGCAAGGTGTATGTAAACTTTTGACCTCAACTGTACATTTGCACTATAGTTAGTATAGTGTGCTTTAAAAACATAAACCAAAGTGTTCAAGGGAATGTTCAAAGAATGGGAAGTGTGAGGCTCATGTCATGCCCAATTATCCAAACCAAAGTGCACGGAATGGACAAGACAAAGTCACCTGTTAGTGCATGCAAATACACTCATGCAAAGAGTCCATTGCAATGTGCCATGAAGATGTATTGTGTCAGGCACCTCCGTGACTTCCGTGACTGTGTGGACGTCAGCAGGCTCTTTTTCAACAGTTATGGCTTCAGCTTCTACGGCAGGCTCTCCCACGACCTCGACAACATGCCCGTCGACTTCCGCTGCGGTGTCAGCAACAGGCTCAACTTCAGTTACTACCGTTTCTGTCACAGTTTCAACCGCAGCAACAGTTTCAGCTGCAGTCACTGTTTCCTCCTCTGGCACTGGTACCTTTACCACAGGATCCTCAGCAAGAAGCTCAGCTTCAACTGCCCGCTCAGTGTCAACCGTCTCGACAGGTTGAGCTACAACAAGCGTCTGCACCAGAACATCACAAAGACAAGAAAACATGCAAAACATACTGTACACAAAAGTTAAATGCTTACTGACCTACAAAATTTGTATAGTAGTGGATGATAATTTATTGAACACAACAATGTAATTTGCTTTGCACTTACGATCTACAATTTTTTTTTTTGTTATAAAGCAACATTTTAATTTGTTTTATGGTGGCAAAACAAATAGTATGAAAAAAACATTATTATCTATCTATACATACAAACCTACCTCTGTGGCTACAAGTGTAGTGTCCTCAAACTGGACCTGTGAATAGCATATTTTAAAAAGTTAATGATTAAAGAATGAACAAATTCCACTGATAAAGTCCATTACATATCCATGATATTGATTCTCTAGACATGCTGTGGGTTAATACGTTTTCTTTACACCTCATAAAGCAAAGTTATGAGAAAAGCATGTTAGTGCACCCTGAAAGGTAAGGTGTGGCGCCGGAGGCCTGGTAATTAGGAAAAACACCTTACCAGCAAGGGTGTATGGCCAAAGGCAAGGGTGTTTAGTAGATATACAGTGATGAAATGTTAAGGGCTGATGGGACAGGGCATGTTACCATACCTCGGATTCTGTAGGGATGGACACCGGCTCATCTGTAGATGATGTGACCTAAAAAAACAGTGCAACACAAAATTATAAGGCTCAATGTCACTCTAAAGATTAATTAAACTAACAATACTGATAATCATAATACTTTACAACACATGTAACACAATCTCTAGCCAACAGTTATGAGTTTTGGAAAAAACTAACGCTACTAAATTAAATTCTAAATGTTAATCATGCATATTCATTGTAGAGCATTATGTTTCACACATGAGTACAACATATGCATGTTGTTGAAATATTAAGTATGATTTAATATTGATGTGCTCTACATTACTAAGCCAGTCTCTGCATAAAGTACTGAACACTTGCACTTGCTCATAGAAGGGAAGTGCTCTAAACGCCCCCTGTGGGAGCAGAACAAAATGTTCCATGGCTATTTTAACTTTATGGGGAGAAAAAAAAAAGTGTGCCAGGCTGTTCTAAGATCTTTCACTGTTCCAACTCTCCAATGCATTTCTGCCATATTAGAAAAAACGTCATGATTTGGTATCATAATCATAATTATGACATGATCATAATTATAATTATGACATAGCAAATAATAATTACGACATAAAATGTCAGAATTATAAGATAAAACATAAAACATGTTGAAGTTCTAACAAAAACATGACATAAAAAGTTTTAAATTATGAGATAAAAAGGCATCTTTATGACATAAAACTCTAAATTCTAACATAAACAGTCATAATTATGATACAATTTTTACCAGGCTTAATTTTTTTCTCTTACATGGTGGAAATTGGCTTCTATCATCTTACAGAAATGAAGTTTCTCTTTTCTCGGTTGTAAAAAGACTTTGGCTTCAACTACAAAGTTAAAACTATAAGCAAAAATGATTAAACATTAATGCAATTTAAATTTTGGAATTTTAATGCAATTCAAATGTGGCCACAAATGTTTAGTTTTACAATTCACCTTCATTAAGCATGAAAATGCTACTAGAGAGCGCTGAGAAAGTTTTACGTCATCAAACATTTGTAAATACACTACCAGTCGAAAGTTTTTGAACAGTAAGATTTTTCATGTTTTTAAAGAAGTTTCTTCTGCCCACCAAGCCTGCATTTATTGGATCCAAAGTACAGCAAAAACAGTAAATATCTGTATTGAATTTATATTTGAAATGTAGTTTATTCCTGTGATTTCAAAGCTGAATTTTTTGCATCATTATTCCAGTCACATGATCCTTCAGAAATCACTTTAATACTCTGATTTGCTGCTCAAAAAACAATTATTATTAGTATTATTATTATTATGCTGAAAACAGCTGAGTAGATTTTTTTCAGGTTACTTTGGTAAATAGAAAATTCAGGACAGAATTTACCTGAAACAAAAATCTTTTGTAATATTATATTATCCTTGCTAAATAAAAGTAGCAATTTCTATCATTTTTTATTATATTAAAAAATAATTTTAAAAAATTTATTTTATTTTATTTAAAAATTTATTTTTAAAAAGCATTTTATTTCAGATAAATATTGATAATAATAATAAATGTTTCTTGAGCAGCAAATCAGCATATTAGAATGATTTCTGAAGGATCATGTGACACTGAAGACTGGAGTAATGATGCTAAAAATGTAGCTTTGAAATCACAATAATACATTACATTTTAAAATATATTTAAACAGAAAGCAGTTATTTTAAATAGTAAAAATATTTCACAATATTACTGCTTTTGCTATATTTTGGACCAGAAAAAGAGACTTCTTTAAAAACATTAAAAATCTTGCTATTCAAAAACTTTTGACTGGTAGTGTATTGAAAACTAAATGAACTAAACCTAGAAGACTCTAAAAAGCCCTAAAACTAACAACTGAAAACTAAAAAAAAAACTTAGTTTTAAAAAATAAAATTACAAAAACAATAACTACAATAACCTTGGTAAAGCATTACAACTTTCTGCTTAATGTATGCTCACTTCATAGATACACCATGTGCAGAATGACGTTTAACTACATGTATTGTATAAACCACACAAAGACTTACACAGTACAAAAGTGCACAAAAAACTGTTGTCACAAAGATTGTTGTTAAAGAGACAAAGAACATTCTGTTGGCCACGACGCCTCTTCAGAGCTGAGCATGTGCATGTGGTTATAAAAGAGCCTACAGTCAGATATCCGCTTTACATTTTCTTTATGATTAATAAATAAACAGTTTCACCATCTTCATCAAAAGAATACCTATTATTAATTAACTTTTTTTGTTTTAACAGTTCTAATTTCTTTAGTAATCACTCCCTACACTCAAATGTAACAAAAAATGATTAAAGGTGCCACACCCCCTCATTAGCATGCATGACTACGCCATGTACCCCACCCAAGCACATTCCTAGCCTCCACCCACCTATCCACACATACACATACAAGCTCCTCCTCCACACTAACATACCAGCCACTGAAACGCCCACCTTGGCCCCTAAAACAAATCTAAGGAGGGGAGAAAGATCTGGGGGGAGACACAGAGCACACAAAACATTCTTTTCCACCAGCTAAACCCCTTCACCAAGCCTCCATCCATCAAGGTGGGAGCTCACCTGCGTTTCCACAGAGACATCCAGCAAGTCAACGGGCTCGCGAGGGCCTCGAAACCAACTGAGAATGAGACCCATGCTGTCACAGACCTGACACTCCAGTTAACTCAGCCCTTGACCTGACACTCACTGCAAGGGTATGTGCCTCTCTCTCTCTCGCCCTGCCCCGTGCCACTCTCAATGTGTGCGGATGTCCAACCCAAGCACTTGTGATGTCTGTGAAGGGAGAGGAGAGGCTGAAGCAGAGCTCACAGGAAAAGAAGGGTGGGTTTTAAGAGCTTGGCTGCTATTCAAAAAACAGGAGGGAGGGTGAGGTGCAGGAGGTTGAGGAGAGAGTGGCAGTGACTTTATATTTTGGCATTATTTAGGGGGGAATGTCAGCTTGTATAGGCACAATGAGTGTTGGGGAAGGTTACTTTTAAAAGTAATGCATTACAATATTGCGTTTTTTTTATGAAAAGTAATGCATTACATTACTTTTACGTTACTTTCTGTCACCAGAAGTTAGATTTTTGGCAACTATAAAGGCCTTTTCACACCAAAAGTGAAATTAATAAGCCTCAGCCTCAAGAAAGTACCTTTGCCTCTACACCCCACTCCCAGTTTCTCTCAACACGGGGACCGGAGAGGTTTTGGTGAAAAAACTAAGTACAAAGTAACTTGTGTTACTTATTTGAAAAAGTAACTCAAAAAAGATATTTCTAGTTACTAGAAAAAAAAAGTAATCTGATAATCTGATTTGTAATTGAAATCTGTAAGGCTGCCCTCGACTAAAGATTTATCTGGTCGACCAGTAGTCGTTCATTTTACAAATTAGTTAACTAATTGCATTTTCATTATAGGGCTGAAACGATTCCTCGAGTAATTCCTCGAGGCAAATTATTTGCTTCAAGGCTTCGTTTAGTCCATTTACTGTAACTACACACGGAACACTGTGTTTCCCCACGGACCATTATTACTGACGCACAACCCGATAAACGCTGAACATATTTAAGACCGTAAATTATTGGTGGTTAGTTATGATGTCCCTAATGTAGCTATGTTTTGTGAAAGACTGAGTGTCATTATGTTGATTGTCTCATTCACTCTCTGTGACACACAGAAAGTTAGAAAGTTAGTCAATATCAAACGAAGAGTGCCTCAGCATGATTACAGATGTGATAACGTTACTGATTTTATGTAACAGTTCAATAAACAAGAAGTTAATATTAAGAGATATTTTAGACAGCATATTGCCTGTATTTGCTCTATTTTGCCAACAAATAACCATTCCAAACACAGCCACAGCACTGTTTTGCATCTTTGAGCAACATGATGGTGTTTCGTTCTTGAATGAATCACCCGTTAAGTGACTCACTTACTTAGCAGTGACTTGCTGCCGCCTGCTGGCGGTTTTGATTTCATATTTAAAGTATCTTCTTTTTAAAAACACATGTGAATATCAGTATCAAGTGGCAACCTCCCGGTTTCCCTCTTGAAGCCAACACGGAAGTGACTAAAACTGCAATTCATCGACTGGCCGCTAGAGGCTGGCTGCAAAAGGGAGTCAATCCCATAGACTCCCCATGTTAAAATGCCCAACTTCACAGCAGAAAAAAATATGTTTACAGCCTGGTTCAAAAAGTGGTTTTGGTCTATATAGCTAATTTTGCTCTTCATGTCAACTCTGAGGGGGGAGAATTTTTTTATAACTCATCCGTTTAATTTATATTAAGCCTAAAAGTTCTGCATAATTTAGGGCGTGGCCACTTAAGTGACAGGTGGATTGCCGCTGC